>JUDZ01008966.1:0-13688 GCA_000812845.1 Stagonosporopsis tanaceti | reverse complement strand
AGGCTTATATTTCTCAGGCAAGGATCGTGACTTAGAAAGAACAAGACGACAAGAAGTAGCAGATTAATGATGGAAGCCAGGGTGCTTGCGATCTCATGGTGGGCTCGTTACTCCCTAGCTAGCAAACAAACAAAAACGGACTTGCTTAAACAACAACCTGCCCCAATGCCTCATCAGCACGCCCGTCACAAATCCTCGAATCTATAAACTCATACCTAACCAGCCCTCTTTCCCCGCCTAGGTAACCCTCCTCCCACGCCCTAATAAACGTCTCTGTGCTCTCCATCTCCTCAACACTCCCATACACTCAATTCGCGCAGATCGACATCATCAGGCTTGTGCATGGTGTGTACTGTTCCAATTATAGTAATGGATGCTCGTTAGTAATACGTGCCTTTGGTTGCGTGGCGCAATGGGTATAGATCTGTATCCTGACAGCGAGGCAGCAACGTGGAACAGATGCAAATATGGAATGAGAAGCGAAGTAGATGTCAATTTCGGTACATGGACATGGATAGTAACAGGCTTCAACTATCTGCCCTTCACATACATCCCTCAGAAGTGTACGTCTGGTGTGAAGTCAATGCCTCAGGGATGTCCACGAGCTACGATTTCAAAAACTTAACAAGTGCCGTTACTAACCCTTATAAGAAATATAAGGTTAAAGCAAGTCAATCGAGTGCGAATAAACTTTCCTTTGGTTGTATGTGCTAAACTACAGCACTCATTGAACATATCACTACGTTTGGTTACGATACTTTTACTTTGACCCCACCCCATCTACCTTAGCCCTAGGAAGGTAAGAGAGAAAATGCCATGATAGGGCTTAACAGTATGATGTTACAAGAGGATGATATTATTACAATAGGCGAAATCAGCCTCACATTGCGAAGAACGAGCTCGGGCTGCGTTTGCATCTCGTATGCGGTGCAGATCTACCATTGTGCCAATTTGCACTAGAATTGCTTCTATATCAGAGCAATCATCTTACGTTTCAATTCCGGGCTGTCTTTCGCAAATACAGCATTCCGGTGTATCAGGCCAACGCCGCGTCGCTCAGCAGCCCCTTCTTCGTTGTACTCCACCAACATAATATAAAGAAACACAGGCAAGTACCCTGACTCACCGCTGTATTTGGTATGTATGAACCGGGCTCCATGACGAATCTCAACTGGCACGGATTTTGCCGCGAGTGCCAGCAGTATTAATTCGCATGCACCTCCACCTGTCTCTCCATACGTTTTAATCCAGCTCCTGTCCACTGATGGCATGAAGCCGCAACAATCTCCGATAGCGTCCTGTATGACGAGGCACGGTAATGACTGACCAACATCCATCACCCAATCAGAGATATGGTCTTCTGGGAGCTGAAACTTCATCTGGGTGTATGAGCACCATGCCATGATGCAATACGGATACTTCTCGATCAGTTTGGTGTAAGAGATGGCAAAATCTCGGAGCATAGTGAAATCAGCAGCCGATTCCGCATCGGTAGCTGGACTTGGACGTGTTTCCCAGAGATCAAGCACCGGTACCAGGCCAGTTTCCGACCATCTACACCACTGGACAACTGACCGATAGGGATCGACACTGTACGAAGCGGCGAGCCTATTCGCCTCAAAGTCTACAGTTCCTACCCAGCCCGCCCAAGACCAAGACGGGTAGTATCGGTGGCCTGTTTGGTATCGTTCAGGCACATGTTGACTTTCGACTGGTCTTCCCACTTCCATTTCGAGGGCTTGACGAAAGTCCTGTGCTTCAAAGTCGCTCAGCTGTCGGCGTTGAGCTATGCCTGTTGGATACCAGAGGAGCGATTCCACGAATTTTGCAAAGGGATGCCCACAAAAGAATCCTGTTCCTTCAACGTGGGGGGACAGATGGTTCATAATACCTGTGAATGCCTTCAAGATGTCGCTCTCAAAACTTAGCCTACGCTTCGTAAAGTCACGCACCAGCCTGGCATACTCTTGGAACCAGCCTTGGTTCTGCGTATCTCGATGGAAGCCAGAGTCAAGAAGGTAGTCAATTCTGCCTTCGCGGAATTTTGGTCTCGCTGGATGGGCTTTGAGACTTTCCGTTTCTCCTTCAGCCACGACGTCCTCACATCGTGCGTCCTGCGTGCATCTGAAGTACATCTGATGGTCTGTGAAGATCAAACAGCGCGGCGATAGTGCTCCTTCCTGGAACGTCCAACCCCTGGAAGACCAATGGCAGCTTGCTAGAGAGGAGTTGTAGTCTGGTAAAGCTGACACAAGACGGATGCCCTCAACTTGTTCCACAAATTGTTGATGCGATCTAGCAGTGCCGATGCCAGGTATAGAGTAGTCCTCGCTTCTCTCAATAGCTGTGGCAGCTACCAGTGTCACGTAAGCCTGTCCATATATCTTATCCATCTTTTTTATAAGTTCTGACTTCAACTCTGTATCGTCTTGGACAATACACAACGCATCGATCCAAATGTAAGTTTCTTTCAGCATTGAAACAACCCGACAGGCATCACGGATCACCCTGGGAAGCTTTGACGATAATCCTTGAAGCGAGCCCGGTGTCCTGAGTTTCTGGAGGTTGTCTCTCTTAAGCTGAAGGGTGTTAGGATCAAAAGTGGGCCACACATAGCTGAGCGCTACGTATCTCGAATATGCTGGCAGCTCTACCACACAGTGTCTCTCCACGTCGAGTACCAATAACTGCAGATCTGATTCTTTCTTGAAACAACTGTGACCGCTGTCGCATGCGGACAACCACTGGCGAGCTAGATCCATGTTTGCAGCCTGACGGTCAATGAGTCGACCGCCGAAGAGGGGCGTTTTCGACAGCATTGAAGCTTCCTCGCCGAGTATTCGTAGGATGCACTTCGCAACGACTACAGCAGTCAAAGCGTCAATGAAAAGCACTGAGATGCAATAATGTCGCGCTTTCCCATGGCCCAAAGGCAAAGTTGCTGGCACACTTGTCAAAATGACAAAGCACGTCTCCAGATCAGAAGAACAAGCCAGACCAGATCCGTTTTCTAAGCGGACTGCTGTGGAGAGAAGCCGACATAAGGCACAACATGTGCAGGCTAGAACGTTCGTTGCCCAACCCAGTTGGTACTTGTGCCCATTCCTGATCCCGAAAATGTTCCTGATCTCGATTTCTTCGCAGGTCTCGCAAAGGTCGATACCGGGAATTTCAATGTGCGCTGAATGTGGATCATCACCTGGCAAAGGTGGCGTCGCAAAAGTAATTGCGCCTGATGTACCCGAGACCTGTCTTTGTGTGACACTCTTCTCAGAATACGTAGGAATGACCAACATGTTCTCCGCGTGCCTCTGAAAGTCGTGTTCTGGTCGACGGATGGACCAATGCTGTAAGGAGCCATGCTTTAAGGTCATACTCCAAGTGGTCCCCTCACCATCAGGATCCTGGACGGAAGCGGTAGACTCATGTGTAGGCATGATTGAAAGATCGAAGTGTTGTTGCAGTCTAAGGGTTGGGGTGCACAGAGTTGTAGTAGGTGCAAACCAAAATTCGCTTTGGTGATCGCTGGAAGCATGAGGCGCACCTGCATGCTGCAGTCAGACGAACCCTAGAAAGCATGCAAAGCCCCGCACCGGTCAATTTCTATGTCTACAAGCGAATGCAAAGTCGCCTCCTTCAATCCAGAATTGAGGCCGCCATCAGGCAACACTGTCAGCTCACCTCAGCTCACCGGGTTAATAGAGCTCGCATGGCAACGTCTGATGTGAACTCAGTCTTTGCAATCACCACAACCTTCCACCTGTGTTAAAGATCACTCAACAGCCCCTACTTCATCACTCTTATTGTTCCAGTAAGAACATTCAACATGCCAGTCACCTTCGCCGTAGCAAGCCATCAAGCCACCAACTGGGCGACAAGGAAGGTCGAATCAAGCGACGCGCTGTTCGCAGCATCTTGTTCAAAGGATTCCAGCGATAGTCAAAAACTCATCCAGAGTTCTGTTTCCCGCCGCGACTTTCGCAAAAGGCATATCAGCCCTTCGAGCAATGGACTGATCTGGGCTGTTTTCCATGCGTACAGTAAACACCACAATCTCGTTCTTCGACCAGAGGATATTTGGTTCGCTATCCTATGTCAACTGAGTTTCTACGTCAACGCACATGCAGAAGAGCTGCGAGACTACTTCGTATCCCATCAAGGACGCAAAGAGCTCGTGGTGGAAGACGCCGGAAGCATGGAGCATGCTGATTTCGGGGTTTTGGCCTGTCGCATGACCCAATTGATTCAGGACAACGTCAAAGAGCCACGTCTCCGCGAGTGGATCATGCCTTCTTTCACCACCACGACCGACTGCGATCGTACCGTTGCTGCTATCCTCATGATGGGCTCTATGCAGAAGTACTTCAGCTTCAAGATGAGGCAGTGTTGCGGCATCCCATCGGTGACACTGTTAGGCGAGCGCAAAGATTGGGAGAACATATTGCTGAGACTAGACTATCTGTCCGAGCTGGGAACAGAGCCGGATACGTTTGCGAACCTCCTCAAGCCAATCCTTCGGGGGTTTATAGCATCGTTCGATGGTGAGCCGTCAGCATCGAACACGGAATTCTGGGGCAAGATAGTACACCGCAACAGCATGATGAGTGGTCAAGACTATCTTTCGGGTTGGATCACGGCATTCGGTTATTGGAACGAGAACGGCAAAGCATCGTACATCCGTACGACAGCTCCTACTAGTCGGTATGAGGAGGCTGGGTGTGTTCTAGAAGACGTCTGGTATCCGTGCATCGACACTGATTCGGTTCCTGCTGGTTTTGCCTCCGTGCCGGTCACCGTTGATAACAATGGGGAGATCTGGAACACGAAGATGATCGCAGGCTCCATTGGAATCGAGGCTAAGCGTAGCGACGGACAGGCAATCGATGGAGTCATCTATCACAACGTGGAAGAGAGCACATCCGCCGGAAGGGAATCGCGGATAATGCGCGGTCCTTTCGAAGAGAGAATAGGGTATGCTGGTCTGGACACCCTTCAACCATTGACAGGCTGGTTCATGCATGATGTCGGCACCTCAATCTAATCCTTGTGTAAAGACATCTTTGAAAAGGGCGTAATCTTTTTTCGCTCCAAATCCTCTCATCTCCTTCTTATGACTTCATACTCAGAATTTCCTACACCATGTATAAGCAAAAGACAATGGACGCTTACATATAGCTGGTGATGTGCTGCTGACAGTTGTGATATCGGTTTTATGCCAGATGTGATTCCGACGGACATGCTGCGATGCAATCTCCGTCCGTCCGTCATCCTCCCAATTAATATACGCGCTATTGAATGCGTTCAGGACAGTTAGTCGATTCAAGGCGAGGCTCGAGGCTGACACGCAAGTCATCGTTCGCGAACGGTAGATCAACTCAGCGACGGCACTGTGTGACCATGGCTCACCGTACCCGGATACGCATCCAACTCCTAGATAAACGGCGGCTCAAGAAGTTGGCACTGGAGCACCAAAGATAATGATCGTCAGGGACAAACCTGTGGGCATTGGCGGTTGCGTGTGGAGAAGGGAGGCTGTGCAAAGTGGATCTGAGGATCGCGGGACGACGGCCGTCTAGTGCGGGTTTGTGTTTCAGAGTGCCAGCCTGGATCGTCTTTGCTTTCGTTAAAAGAGATGAGTACTTCTCGTCGAACAGTTCTGGCGGTTTGATCTCCATAGCTGTAGGTGTCACGTGACCTTGTGAGAGGTTGATGCCAAACATGCCCTTGTTCGATATTGCTTCACAGAATATCCACTGCACCGCTTGGGTGCATTTAAGAAGCGTGCTGTAACAATAAGAAGTTGTCGAGGCTGCAGCCGTCCCACCCGTCCGGCATGCACGCAATCATGGATGACGACGCGCACGCTCAAACTCTTCGCTGGAGCTGGTGACGCTGGGCTTGGGACCTAAAAGGCGCTAAGGCAGATCACAATGTCGATGAGGCGTCGATTAGAGAGGCCAAGCGCGCACACTCTCTTCTCATACGCAATACACGACCCGTACGAGGCTGACTCTGGGCGCTGGTGCCGCTGGCGCGCCGTTTGCATCTTTAATCTTCACATTGTTGCACCCTCAGGCCGCACGGATGGGGTTGGAGGGGAAAGTCTCAGACTTGAGGTGCTTCAGGACGTATGGCAGGACCACCAAGCATTCGCAAGACCTGGTGACAGGTGGCGACACAACGGCAGCTGCAGTGCAGTGGGCTGCACAGTGATGATGGTGTTGCGATTGTGTTGTCATCTGCGAAAGCGACGTGAGATTGGAACTGCCCAGTGCTCAGCGTATTCGCAGCGAGAACCCGGAGTCCGTAAAATTGATACAAGATGCACGCGCTGGGCGAGCGGGCGCCATCTCAGTCAGCGCAAAACGGTCGCCAGCAGCGCCGTAATTGGCCCATGCCCGAGACTCGAAATTATTGGGGAGCCCTGGAGGGACTGGCAGCAATGGGTTGCTTCGTATTGAGTGTGGCGGAGCATCGTGTCGCGGTTCCCTCCCCTGCTCCTGCCGCTTTCGGCGAATGTGACATCCAGCCTCCTCGAGGGTACCTGAATTAGCAGCATGCAGCGCGCGATTGCGCTCAAAGAACGCGACGCCGGCTTGCGCATGCAGCAGAGGATGGCCGCTCGCAGTCACTGCAGGTTCGCCGGATTGGCAGCCAGCGCGAGGATCCTCTCTTAAGCTGGGCGCTGGGCGCTGGGCCGGGGCAGCCGCGCAAGCCTGGTGGACCAATCACCACACTTGACCTGTCTCGCAACGACCCCCTATCCACCGCTACGCATAGACACCGGCTGAGGCCCCGCTGGGATCTTACTGCTGCGACTGTCTCGACACTCCTCTTCTCTCAGGCCTTCAAAACAGCAGAGAGGACCTGTGACGACAGCTTTAATTCATCATTTCTGGGTGTATCGAGGATCTGTCAAAGGGCCCGCCGATTGCTCATCCGCTCGTTACCCATTCAACCGTCAGCCCTTGGCTCCGCCCCTGCCACCTCGCCCGCCAGCTGCCCGGTTTCCCAGTTGCGCCTGCCACCTCGACATCACCACTCCCGACCCACACCCCCGACGCTCGTTCACCACCCGCCTTCACATTTGCTTCGATATACCTACTCGCCTCCCCGCCCAGGTCGCCTCGACATTCGCCCCCCGACTTCGCCGCCGCTGGTTTGGCCGACGCCCTCCCGTCGCTCTCACAGAGAGTCGCCTGACACCACGAGCCTGATTCCGTCCACCACTCTCTCAACATGCGTCCGTCGCTCTCCAAGTCGCTGCTTGCGCTGGCAGCGACTGCGCTGCCTCTCGTCGCCGGCGCAGACAACCGCCTGATCGAATCGAAATCGCTCAACCCGTGCATGAGCAACTCCAGTTTCTCCGCCACCCTGTTCAATGTCGTCTTCACACCCAACAATCGCAGTCTGGCCTTCGACATCCAGGGTATCTCCAACATCGCAGGCAAGGTCGAGGCCGATCTCGAGCTGCTCGTTTATGGCTACAGCGCCATTAAAGAGGTGCTCGATCCCTGTGGCAACGAGGACCTTTCTGGCATGTGCCCAATGAACGCTGGTCCCCTCACCATCACGTCCAACTTGGATATCAGTCAGGACATTATGGGCTCTATTCCTGGAATTGCATACACTGTTCCCGACTTGGATGCCGTTGTTCGCATCAAGATCAGGGATCAGGACACCAAGCAGCTGCTTGCTTGCGTCGAAGCAGAGCTGTCCAATGGACACTCCGTCGAACAGAAGGCTGTCGCATGGGTGACTGCCGTCATTGCTGGTCTTGGCCTAGTGGCATCAGCAGTCACCTCCGGATTGGGCCACTCCAACACTGCCGCACACGTTGCCGCCAACGCCATGTCACTCTTTGGTTACATGCAGGCCCAGGCGTTCATCGGCATGACTGCCGTGCCTCTTCCGCCCATTGTTGCAGCTTGGACTCAGAACTTCCAGTGGTCGATGGGAATCATCCGCGTCACTTTCCTTCAGAAGATGGCTACATGGTACCAGCGTGCCACAGGTGGCACCCCAACCACATATCTCTCTCAGCTGGCCACCATCAGTGTCGAAATCCAGAAGAAGGCAAAGCTCAAGCGCGCAATTGACAGCGTCAAGTTTGTCACCCGCTCTGTTGTGCGCCTCATCAACCGCAGTAACTCTGCTGCCACCGAGGCCCAGGCTGGCGGAGAACGCATTGTCTTGCACGGTATCAAGCGTGTTGGCTTCAAGGCTCGCATAGAAACCACCAACATCTTTTTCACCGGATACACCTTCATGATGATCTTCATTCTATTTACCGTCATTGGAGTGGTTGCTTTCAAATTCATCTGCGAGGGCCTTACTAAGGCTGGGAGGATGAAGGGCGACAAGTTCATCGACTTCCGCAACGGCTGGCGCACCGTCCTCAAGGGCATTTTGTTCCGTGTCGTACTGATCGGCTTTCCTCAGATGATGATGTTGGGTCTCTGGGAGCTCACTCAGCGCGACTCGGCTGGAGAAGTCGTCCTTGCTATCCTTACGATGGTCACCATGATTGGTGTTCTTGGTTGGGCATCCTTGAAGGTTGTTCGCATTGCGCAGCGCTCCATCGCTATGCACAAGAACCCTGCATACATCCTCTACTCGGACCCCGTCGCCCTCAACAAGTGGGGCTTCCTCTACGTCCAGTTCAAGGCTGCTGCTTACTGGTTCATCATCCCATGGCTCGTCTACCTGTTCATCAAGGCCATGTTCGTCGGTCTCTCCCAGTCCAACGGTACCGTTCAAGGTATTGCCCTTGTCATTATTGAGGCTGCCCTTCTCATTGGCGTCTCTGTCCTCCGCCCATGGATGGACAAGAAGACCAATGGTTTCAACATTGCTATCGCTGCCGTCAACTTCCTCAGTGCTGTTTTCCTGCTGATGTTTACCGAGGTCTTCAAGCAGCCCGGAATCGTCACGGGAGTCATGGGTGTCATTTTCTTTGTCTTCAACGCCGCGTTCTCTCTGATCCTGCTGCTTATGCTTCTCGTCTCTTCTGGATTCGCCGTCTTCACCAAGAACCCCGACACCCGCTACCAGCCTATGCGCGACGACCGCGGTTCCTTCATCAAGTCGCAGACGCAGCTGACCACCGAGCTCGATGCATTAGGTGCTACCGCACGCGGCGAAGGCAAGGGTGCCCACGGATCGCGTAGCCGCATCGACGACGACGACGACTACTCCTCTGATGAGCAACGCCAGCTGGCTGCAAAGGAAGGAGGCTTCACCGAGCACTACGCTGTTGCACCTCCTCGCAGCCCAGCTAGCACTACACACACGCACAACGCGCCACCCTCGTTTTACGATCGCAGTAACGCTAGTCCGGTACCTTCATATGGGCGAGAGGGTAGCCTTCGCAATGATGTACAGCACCGTGCGGCAAACAACTCGAGCCCGTGGCAACGAGGAGCAGGCTACGACCATTGACGCCAGGAGCATGAGGAGCAGGTGGGCAAGATTATTGACATGTATGGTCATGGTCGCTCCTCCGTGCAAAACAAGACTTGAAATATTAATGGGAAACATATTGCGTGTGCATATATCCTGTATCGAAATATCTAATTCCACGACATGTCTCTGAACATTGGAACCCGGTCATGAACGGTGGCGTTCTCTTGCCAGCCCTCCTTACCATTTGGAAGAAGGCGCTTCGAGCTTCGTTTTGCAGAGGGTGATATCCCCTATTTCCTATTGTCATTTTTTCCTTTCCCCGTTTGTTCAGGTGCCAGGCACCCATCATTCCTTTGTCAACGGCGCAATGGGACGGTCAGTCATTGGCTCTATATCAGGTGTGCGTGGCACAGCCAGCTCGACAGAGCGACAACGAATCGAAGAGCGAAGACTTGCAGACTACAGTATGCAGCTTTGGCAATGTGTAAAAACTACTGTGAAGTACTCAGCTCGCAATCTAAGATCAAATTATCCCAAACGTCTCAATGTGCATCCCGAGTTGTGGACTCATCGTGGCAGCAAGCAATACTCTTTTTAGGCAATCACGCTCCTCGTTTTCTTGAACCTAAGCACCTGCTGTGATCAATCGTCTTGGTAGACCTCAGGCACAATCTCGATGTCACTAGCCTCGTAGGTAATCTTTTGGCTTTGATCCCTTTACATCGCGATGCCCAGTCACTAGAGCAGCCGTGGGCTCTGTTGCACTTTTTGGCACGCAACAGCGCAAATCATCGATTTCCCCAAACTTGGTCCACGACACTGGGCATTTTGCGACCATACTGCAAACCAGCAAGCTCCCGCTGGCGCATCGAACGGGCGACCGAAGATACGTCAAGATGCAGCGATTGCGGAGTAGACCAGCACGGCAGGCCAGTCGGAGGGACCGGCTAACCTGCTTGACAGGGTGGGGAAAGGCAGTGGACCGAAATCCTGGTATCGAACGCATGACAAACTGTGCATGCAGATGCTGCTGCAAGAGCTGCGAGACGACGTGGTATCTTATCTGCAGTGGGACTAGAGATTGCTGATATCTGCTCGAGATTCGGTGTTAGGATAACGCGCCAGCCACAGTCACTCAACATGCGGATTAAGGCTCCGGCTTGATCGCGACCGGCAGTCGATTCTATCGAATTCGATAGCTCCACTCGATCATCAGCTGCGCAGTTATCTCACGACTGCTGCTAGCGACGTCACAAAGCACCGATCATACAGCCCCACGGTTGATTTACGCCGAAGCGTCGTCAGAAGTGTCATGGCCATCCAGACAGATCTCGTTCCGTGGCACGCACAGCAGCGCTGCGTCTTGCACACGTTGGACCAGACGCAGAAGTCAGGGTAACTCCAGACGCCGCAATAGCCAATCAACTCACGCACGTTGATACGGATCTGCTTGATGATTGGGGATCCGAAGCCAAGGTTCCGCTTTTTTGTGCTCAGGCGACAGCCCGACCGGGAAACTCGAGTGAAAGGGTTCTGGAACAAGGCTTGCTTCCCTTTCGATCCAAAGTTGCAGATACCAACCGCGGCCTAATTTCAAGCGCGTAGCCCTGCGCTCGTGTGTCACACGCGCAAGATTGGCGGCCTCAAGCGGGACACCGCCGGCAGTGCTTTAACAGTCCATGGCCGTCCGGATCTGTCGAGGCTGCACGCATTATTTTTCCATCGCGGGCACTCCGCGCGCGCCGCTTGCCCAAACCGAAGAATGTGTCTGCTGCACTGAGTCGCCCATGCGAAATACCATTCTGGATCCCTTGTACCAATATTTGTAACTTTGTTCCCTTTATTTGCTTGGTACCGTCGCCACAGCCGTCCCGTATCCCTTGTTCGTTGGCGGTACCAAAAAGCCTTCCAGACCTTTTGTCATTGCTGGCTTGAATTTTATCTCGAAAGTTTCGCGCAGTTTCGTCTTTTCCTACGCAGCTTCCAAAACCCGTTTGACTTCTGGTGTCGCGTTTCACAACTCAAGGTTACCCTTTCACGCGCCTGTATGCAGTGACCATAGTACTGCTCCCTCAAACCAAACCTTCATCACGAGGCCCTTTTAACAGCATGACCATCCGCTATAACACAATCTCTTCTCCTACAGGACCTTTCCTGAGACGCAGCTCCTCAAGCACCACATCATCCAAGGAGGATACACTACACACTCTGGATCTCGGCCGCTGCACATTAAAGGAGTTCACCAAAGCGACTAGCGAGGACCAAGGCCCATCAAAGACACAATCAATATCGACGCCGCCGGACTCACCCCCTCGTTTTCGCTCCGCAATGGTAGACACCGAGAAGCCGCAGCATGGCAGTGTAATGACGCCGCCAGCAACACCAACATCGCTCTCTCACTTCAAATCTGGCTCCAATTCGGATGACTACAGCATACAGACTGGTCGGACGCGCCACGGTTCGATCGCCTCGATGATTTCTGTCCCTCGCTCTCCCTCGATACGTTCTCATCCTGTGGCAGTCCAGCTCTTTGATCCTGAAATACTCGAGTATGTGATACTCGTCGACGACAACGACAAGAAACGTCCCATCGGCACAGGTGTATGGAGCGATGTGTATCTCGCAGCCCCCAGTTTACCAAAACCCGCGGAACAGTCCTTTTTACTCCCGCCTTCCACCGTAAAGTCGCCTCCGGTCACCCCGGTAAAGTCTAACGACTCGGCAATTGGGCTTGACTCATTCCCTGCCGTACCACCACTGTATGCCATCAAGGCCCCTGCGTCTACTAGCTCACGCAAGGTCTTGAGAGAAGAAGCGAAGGTTCTGTCCTATCTATCTCAATTCCCAGACGCGGACAGACACGTCGTACAATTCTTCGGTCTAGATACCCGCAACGATGCGCTGGTTCTGAAGGCCATGGATGGCACATTAGAGGATTGGATCAAGAAGAACCTCAACAACCTCGACGAGAATCTGCGCGCAGTCAAGCTCGCATCCGTATTCCCCCGCATCGCCTTGGCTCTCATCGACAGCCTGGTATGGATGCAAGACAAGAACTGCGTCCACGCCGACATCAAGCCCGCCAACGTGCTCACCTCCAACACCCCTGCGGACCTCACATCAGTCCCGGCTACCGTCTACTCCGATTTCTCCTCCACCATCCTCGTCGCGCCAGATATCGAGGTCCACAACGCCTCCCCGCTTGGCGCCGGCACTTGGGACTACCTGGACCCCTCTCTGCTGAGCAGCCTCGCTCCCGCCGAGCCGTCAGCCGCCACCGACCTGTGGTCGCTCGCCATCACCCTGCTCTTCCTCATCATTGGCGCATCGCCTTTCGACGCCTTCAGGCACAACAAGTACCAGCAGCGTGAGATGATCAAGTCCGGAAGCCCCCTTCAATGCCTCGCCTACGACGACGCGGGCATCAAGAACATGCGCAAGATGAAAGATCTCTCGATATCGCTGGGTATGGACTTGCACAAGTGGTTTGCCAAAGTGCTTGTCAAGGACGTGAGCAAGCGCATTGACGTGGCCGAGTGGAGGGATGAGTTGGCGCGTGCTACGAGCAAAGTGGGCGCGATGATCTAGCAGGGGTGTGTTCGATACTCGCCAGCGGTGGCTGGCCATGTACATTACTTTTGTGTATTTTTTTTTTCTTTTTCCGGCGTAAAGGAGTCCGAGAGAGGGGGTCGGACATTCGCTAGATACCCATTGGCATTGTTGTTGCATTAGACACATGACAGAACCTCCCATGTCCGTGAGAGGCATCGTCTTGATCAAATGGAAGCTTTCACTTCATTCACAACCCGTTAAATCTTCCTTGCTGCTCACCCCTTCGATGAGACTCAAACCAAACTCATTGTCTGCGATCAAACGCGATACCACCTCGCGCTCCCTTCTCACCCCTGCACATGAGAACATCGCACATGTATAAGCAGCAGACCCCCTTGGCCTCGTGGACAGATTGTGAGGGATCCAGGTGAGTTCAAGGGACGGAGTCAGAGATAGGGAGGGCGTGCGTTCTGATGTACGCGAGCTGAATGAACTATGTGTTACCGTATGTAGATTAGAGCAAAGTACAACACATTTGAAAGCAGATGACAAGCCGATCGAATTACCCAGGCCTGCATCAACTGAAATACCACGAGAACCCTGAGCTTGTTTTAGTGCTACCAGTATACCTTCACAACCTCGCCGGCCAAAACGCCCGTTAGCGCTCTGGCTTCTGCCTCGAGCTTTCTTTCCATTCAGAGTTGCGCAAACGATGCCCCCCCCCCCCTTTT
>JUDZ01008965.1:0-13685 GCA_000812845.1 Stagonosporopsis tanaceti | reverse complement strand
GATGCAAATTTCAAATGCTCATTCTGGCCGGCCAGTGCCAAAAGCTTACATTGTCTCAATTCACCATTCTTTTCCCGAATCTCGACTGGCCATTCCGGACCTTTGAAGATCCTATCATCTGCCTGTAGGAAAACACCAGCGTTGACTAGACTTGTACCGCCCAGACCACATCCAGACAACACATGTTGGCCTTCGCCCCGGTATGTCTGAAATAAGCCAGACGCTTTACCAAGGCTCCAATGCTTCCCAGGTCGTTTGTCTTGAAAATGGTAGTCCTGCAGCGCCTGTTTCAGGGTATGCGGGTATTCGCCTGGCCATCTTTCCTCGCCGCGCTCGAGGACGCACACTTTTTTCCCAGTCCTTGCAAATTTGGATGCTGCAACACCAGCCCCATATCCAGAGCCAAGTATGACCACATCATACTGTGGCCGCATCAGTGCTGGATTCTTACTTAGGCGCGGTGTCTTCCGATGGCTTGGGCTTGACGGCTGCCGAGGTGACCAAAACCAACGGCAGAAGACGATACAGAAGGACAACAGGCATAATGAAGAAAGCGTGAGTTTTATTAGTAGGCTGAACATGGTCGTCCAAAGAGTAAGAAGCAGTTTTCGTGGGAACAAGTTCCTCATTGAACGAATAAATCTAATCACGCGTATTTCACAGGCACTCACCGGAAACGAGCTTCGAAATTCGCTCGCTGAATCCATATCAACCCATGAGGCTCACTTACCGCGGTTGTGCCATGCTTGTGCGTTTGGATGAATGGCCGCTGATCAATGTCCTCCCAGTAAGCCTGCAAGTCAGACGACGTCCTTGAGGGAGGGTGTGTCACACAATCCAGATCTGGACAGTCTTTGTCCAGATCTCACGATAGTACGCTAGATGACTGGAGGCACGCTGCACATGATAAGCGATTCTAGCGAAGATACTGCCTCACCCAGGTTCGTAAGTGGCTGGTAAGCCTAATATCGGCCCGAACGTGTATTCAATGAACAGATCGATCGAGGTAGTACAAAGCCTACATTGTCAACCGTTTTGGGCAATGGCTGTGTGCGTGTTGCGCTATTGGTTGCGTGAAGTGAAAAGGTTGTCGTCGAGGTGGGGCGAAGCTTGGAATTCTTCGGCCAGTCCGAAGTCTGTCTAGTATTGCTTACGCTCGCCTTACATACATTCAACCCTACGAAGAAAGCGATTTCTAGACTTGGAAGTAAATGTGTAGGAGGCTGACGGGCGAGCGACCAAAGTGCGGACAATGGTCTTGCTTTTAGTGGCTCGGCGCTCGCGTGCGCTCGCTTCAGCCTCGTCCGTCGTCCTGCTCACTTCACAAAATAGCGGGAGGCGGTACTTAATCACGTCATACGCAAGGTCTTTCAGCTGTTACTGCGCGCTTCCTTCTTATGAACCTTGTTGCCGAAGAACCGGCTGGGAAGCGGGACAGAAATTGCTTAGATTGGCTGCGCAGTTTGATAGTCGACAGTTTCAAAAACTGAATGTGTGATGGGTGACATCTGCGTGCTCCAACGACCTGCTGATTGCTGTTAAGGGTCGGCTTTTCTACGGCACCAGGTAGGTCTGCGATCAATACACTTGTTACTGCCTCTATCCTTCTTGACAAGAAAGTCAAAGGACTCCCTATGAATCGTTCCTCATGCTGATTCACTCGGGGACCTTGGTACGATCAGGGACACAAATATCGATAGGGCCTAGGTTTCCCAAGCACAATGACCCTGACTTGAGATCATTCTGGAGAAATCGTCCTTCCGTCAGGAGTCTGTAGAGAGATTCACAAGTATGCGGACAGTAACGTTCATTGGTGTTGTGCGCTGTCGCTGGCACTGCTGGCAGGCGTCAACATGACGTAACCGTATCGACATTCGAACACTCGTCATGGAGATTCATTAAATTCTGTTCAAACTCAAATCTATCTACAAATTTCGCTCTTGTAAAAAACCTGAAATCACCAAACACCACACACAATACCATGCAGTCGGTACTAGGAAGCGTAATCGGGCCCAAAGCGGTGCATCCCGACAACCTCGATGGGCGCGTTGCAGTCGTCACCGGAGGTGCACTTGGCATTGGGTATGTAGGCAGATGCTTTCAAGACTTTCACAGCTGACCATCTGGAGATACGAAGTCAGTCGATCTCTTGCTCTTGCTGGCGTCAAGGTGATCATGGTAAACCGGAAAGAGGAGCAAGGAAGCGACGCCATCGAAGCTATCAAGAAGGAGAAGCCTGACGCTCAAATCGAGTGGAAGCAGTGCGACATGGGTAATCTGAACGAAGTCAAGAATGTTTTCACCGAGATTCGCAACTCCCTGGATCGCCTGGACTTCTTGGTCCTCTCTGCAGGCATCAACACCAACCAGTACGGCACAGACCACGACGGGATCGATCGTCACTTTGGAGTCAACTGGCTCGGGCATTTCTATGTATGCAACCAGCTGTGGCCGCTGCTGCGCAAGACCGGCCAACTCGGCGAGAAACCTGCTCCAAGAGTAGTGTTCGAGGCCAGCGAGATGCACCGCACCGCGCCCGCAAACGTGCACTTTGCCAGCCTAGAAGAACTGAACAATCCCGAGATTGGACCTACGCAGCTCTACGGACGTACAAAGCTGGCTATGATTCTGGGTGCCAAGTACGGGCTGCGCGATCATGTCATCAAGCCCAACAGCGACAACATCTACGCTCTAAGCGTGCACCCTGGTGCAGTAAGTTGAGACTTCACCAGGAATTTCTGATCTCGTTCTGACTCAAAGCGACAGGTCAACACAGCAATGCAGCAGCAATGGAAAGACGCATATCCAGGCATCACCGGTGTCCTTCTAACCAATGTTATGCTTGCATTTGGGCGTAACCCCGAGCAGGGTTCATACAGTGCGCTGTGGGCACTGACTGACCCTTCAATTGAAGAGAAGGACCTCAACGGGCACTACTTCTCGGATCCCGGCCAACCGGGGAAAGAGACTGCACAAGCTAGCGACCCAGCGCTCGGCGCTGCTCTGTGGGATCTGAGCACGCGCCTCGTCCAGGAAAAGGTCGGCGACGATGCGCTGCTGGACTGGAATGAGGGTGGGAAGAAGAACTGAGTGCAAGAAATGCTTGTTTGCGTCAAGACGCACATTTACAGTGACCAGCTCTAATGATCCTATGGACAATCCATCCACCTCTTACGTTCAGGTTTGACTGTGGAACGCGCGTGCCACAGCGAGACTCACGACAGGATAGCTCATGATCCGATCGTGCAGTCCGTGCTGGACGATCTGCTCTCTTATAACACCTCCCTTGCCTTGCCACTCCATCTCCCACCCACCTGCACCGAGTGGGATTCTCTGTCTGCTCTTTTCTTTCTCCCACCCCTCGAACGTCATCAACGATGTGGCATCTAGCGTGGCGTTTACTCCATGCCAGAACAAGATGTCTGAATGCACCGTTGGAATGTCAAAGTCATCCTCTGCATGGATGAGTGTGATGTCGTATTTGCGTCTCTGATTATTCATCTTGATAGAGTCCAAGTGCCGAATGAGATCAGCTAACTTCTCTTTCGAAGGCCACTTGCTGATGATGAAATGGTTCAGAAGCGTAAGCAGCTTGGGGAAGAATGCTACAGGTGAGAGCAGGGGTATTGTACCCGCCACTTTGTACGTCTTGGTCAACGATGCAACGTCCGCTAACGGTGCAACTAGCACAGTGCCTGCGAAGAGGACAGGAGGTGATTGTGTGGCGAGATGATGAGTGAGTGATAGCGCTACAGCTGTTCCAAGTGACTGCGCGAACAGCACGATCTTCTCTGGCGAGATGCCAGCCGTCTGCGTAGCGAAGTCGACAAGGGTGAGAGCATCGGCAAGAAGGCCAGATTCAGAAGGCCACCCTGTACTTGTGCCATAACCGCGATAGTCAATGACGAGCACGTGCACGTTCGTAGAGGCTGCAGATAATGCTCGATAGCTTTGCGGTCGCCAGCCTGACCCGAGCGTCCCTCCTGCACCGTGCAGGTACACGACGAGCTGCACCGTAGGGTCGTCCTTCAGCAACTTGAAAGACAGACGGGTCTCAACATCTTGACATAGACCTGTGGGCTCATTGCGAAGCTCATCCTGGTGTTGCCGGTACGCTTCGAGCGGGAGAATGTGCCATGCATGTAGCGTCTCGCCATCGGGCGTCTTCAGATAAAAGGGTGTAACCTGGTTGCGCAGAAAGCCCCATTGCTCGGGTACATTCACATCTTGGAACCAGGTAAGTGTTACACGATGCAGGTAAATAACATGATCCTGCAGCGTCGGGATTGTGAGAAGAGAAATGAAGGCTGCGTAGATGCCAACAATACCGGCTAGAGTGCCGAGAAGGGGCTTCAGCACCGCGGTGGCTGAAGACATGATATGTGGGAGACGAAGTCTCTGGCGATGCAGACGGAGGAGGCAGGGCAGAGCGTTAACCTAAGTCTGTCAATCGCGCTCGCTGCACGTTAAGGTGGGTCGTTGTGTGTTGCGACTGGCTTGGTGCACCAATCAGATCTCAAGCCGCACGCCCCTGAGGCTCGTGCCGTCACGGTCCGCTGCTGTCACTCATCAGACATATTGCGGGTCTCGGTCCTTGTGTTTAAAGACGCTCAGGGAACCTGAAATTCTCGCGAAGCAGATACCGAGAACTCGCGTTTTGTCTCCTGTGCCGTGTACTGCTTGCTGACCTCATCCGAGTCATCCCAGTCAAGCATGCTCACACGATGCGCTCCATTTCCAGCCTGTGCCCATCAAACCGGATGAAACGATGTGGCTTTTTGATACACGCATGCAGATCCTGGCGCATATTGGTGATGCCGAGTTTCTGTACTGCAGAATGGAAGTAAAGTACCGCAAAGATGCTCCAACTGCGATCCTACCATTTGTCGACAAGCACGTTACCTTGAGAGCGGCCAGGGACCCTTATTTTGCTTGCAGTCATGCTTGGGCCTCCGAGGCTTCCATTGTCGGATCTAGTCTTTTGTCTTTTCTCTCTTGAAACAAGTTGTTCGCCTCGGCTAGTGACATCAACACCTGCGATCTGCAACTAAACGAGTGGGGACGCAATGCGACGTCAACTCGAGTAACGGCCTGGGCCGAACAGCCAAACTATCGAGGAACATTCGACGTTTGGCATAGGGGGGGGGACGCATGCACGCGGGAAAAACGGAGTGCCAGCTTGGACACAGGGGGCCGAGGAAAGTACAAGAGAGACAAGACTGCATTATTTATCTGTAAAAAGGCTCGATGGCGACGACAACCCATTCCATTCCATCCAAGTTCCCCCTCTGTCCAGATCGAGCGTCAAAAACTGTCGAAACCGATACCCCCGCTGGATTAGCCGTCGATTGATTACAATTAACCCCCCCCTTCCCTTTCCCTTTCCCTATCCCTCTCACTTTCACCCCCACTCCCCCCACCTCAAGGCCTAACACACGCCACCAACAACCTCTCATAATCCCCCCTCGTCTCGCCCTCAATCCGCTTAACCAAATCCCTACCAAACTTCTTCTTATACTCGGCACTAACCGCATTCATGAAATTGCGATCCCAATGACACCTGACCACGCGCTGAACAAGCAGCTGATCTTTGGTACCCAAGCCAGCCATACTCTCCTCGAGCCTCACGGCCTCAGCCAGCGCGCGGTTCTGCGCGCGCGCAAGCAGCAGCAGGAGCGCGTCCTGCATGTGGCCGGAGAAGGAGGATTTGAGCACGGCGGCGAGGTCCTTGTGGAAGCGGGCGTGGTAGGAGAGGGCGATGGCGCGCAGCTGGGCGTCGTTTTTGGAGGTGAGGATCTGGCAGACCTGGGCGGCGTTTTTGCTCATCATGGTGCCGATGCCGGCCTGCAGGTCGGTGACGGCCTGCTCGATTTCCTGCGGGATCGCCGGGTGTGAGTCCTCGGCGCGCCGGGCCGAGGTGATCATCATGTACATTTGCTCTGTGCCGGCGGAGAGGTCGCCGCGCAGATCGGCGTCGAGGGGTTTTTTGAACAGGCGCTGGTATTCTTGCTTGATGGCGTTGATGTCGGCGTTGCTGCGGCCGATGAGGACGTCGTCGATGATGGCTTCCTTGGTGCCTAGGCCTTTCATGGCGTGGAAGAGGTTCTGGCAGTCGGAGACGAGGGGGCCTTGGGCGATTTCCACGAGGCCCTCTTTGAAGTAGCTGCTGGTCTCCTTCTCGAGGTCCTTGACCATGTCTCGCATTATTTTCTGGTGGTACTGCGCGCGGATGGTGTTGATCTGAATGGGATCTTTCTTGGACAAAACTGCAATCAATGCCTTCTCATCGGTTCCAAACCCCTTCATGGCCTTGCGAATAGCCTCGACATCTCTCGAAACGTCAATGTTTGCTGTCTGCTGGGGTCCGTATCCGAGGGACGGCTGCGCCGGAGGGCCATACTGTTGCTGGGGAGGAGGAGGTTGATACTGGCCCGGCGGCGCCCCGTACGGTTGTTGTGGTGGTGGCGCTCCGTACTGTCCCGGTGGCGGTGCTCCATACTGTCCTTGCTGCGGCGGTGCGCCATACTGGCCGGGTGGGGGACCTGCGGGCGGGGCGTACTGGCCCGGCGGGGGACCTGGTGGAGGGGCGTACTGGCCCTGGGGAGGTTGCTGGCCCCACTGCTGTTGCGGTGGAGCGCCATACTGGCCTTGAGGTGGTCCGCCGTACTGGTTAGGTGGGGGCGCACCGTACTGCCCCGGTGGCGGCTGGCCCCATTGTTGTTGCTGTGGAGGAGCGCCGTACTGGCCCTGGGGTGGATACTGTTGATTCTGCATTGGAGGTTGCCCGTAGCCTTGGGGAGGTCCTTGCTGGTACTGTGGCTGCTGGCCGTAGGGCTCTGACGGGTATTAATACTTGATTGTTTCCGCTGCCAAGTTGCGGCACGGCCAATGTCTACACCAGAGATGCACAGCCCGCGCAGGTGGTGACTTACGGCCTTGATAGGGTGGCTGCCCGTAGCCCCCGGGTGGTTGGTGGTATGCCATTAGTTGGAACTGGGAAGCTTCGTTGAGGTGTAAGCACTACGTAAGGATGTTCAGCGGGCACGATGATGGAGGAGGTGCAAGCGGAGGCTGATGGCACAGATATGTGGGCTGCGAGCGGTGCTGGGTAAGCTTAAGATTGTGCGGAAGCCGGCGCAAGCAGACGACGAGGGCCGACCAGACGATGAGCGCCAAGCAGAGACGACTCGGGCTGAGCACCTGGAGGCGCAAACACACACGACTCAGCCCCGCGATGGTGGGGTGAAGATATGACGACAAAGCCTCAGACAAAAGCCACTCAGCGCAATGCTAAGCAGCTATAGGACCGTGTCTCTCGGCTCGCTGCTCCTCTGGCTGCGCTGATTCGCTGCAGCGAATGGTTCGCAGGTCAGGCGCGCACACGCTAAGCAACACCGTCTGCTGCCTAACACTAACAGCCGATCGAGCACATGGCACACACAGGTTGCTAGTGTGCAAGGCTGTGCGTGCGGTGCATCATCGCCATCTAATCGTCCACCGGCGTCTTGCAACCCAACGGCGAAGATGCAGGGATCGTTGGCTTAGGTCGGTGTGGCTGTATGATCACAACAGAGGAGGCTGTGGTGGCGCTCGTCTTTCTTTCTGGGACTCACCAACAGCCAATGCCGGGAACTTCGGCAGCGCGGTAGGTATGTAGTCTACATGCGAACGCGATGCGATTTCTAGTCGATGCTGGAAAGGCCGCTGTGGAAGTGGCGCAGCTCCTGGAATCTGTGTCATGGACCTTGAAGCACTCACGACGGACAACAACAAAAGACAGTGAAGTCTGTCGAACGTGAAGCGCTACGACATTAGGATGACTAGAGAAAGATAACCACAGGAATATAATACATTAAGATGACTCCAGGAAATCTTCTCCCAGTAAAAAAACACTACTATGGGTATCCCCCCCCCAAAACGCCCGGCGTCCAGCGCCGCCACACTCATCCCCATCCACTCCTACCTCGACTACCGGCGCTCACTTCCCCCAACCCTCCTCAACAAACTCATCAGACTACCCCCCAGCGTCGGCCGCCGCTCAAGATCGACATCCTTCCTATACCGAGTGACCTCGTCGTCGTCCCAGTCTGCATACTCCCTTGGCGGCTGCTGCTGCTGCGGCTGGGGCTGCGGTTGTAGCTGCACATATGGCCTGTTTTCATTCTGCAACGGCGGGGCGTGCGCGGACTGGGCCTGCGACTGGGCCTGCGACTGGAACGAGAGTGCCGAGTCGTAGCTGTGGCGGGGGTGCTGAGACGAGGAGGAGCGTCTGCGACTACGGTGAGCCGGGGGGTGCTGATGGTAGCCCGGCGACGCAGGGGGAAGGGAGTTCTGCTCGGGCGGCGGGAAGGGAGAGGGCTCGGGGAGAGGGTGTTGCTGCGGGATGGGTGGCAGCGGGTGCGTGGGGTACGAGGTTGCGTATGGGCTTGCGGGCGAGAGGGAGGTGTTGTAGCTGTGGGCGCGGCTGTAGTCCGAGGATGTGCGTTGGCGGGTTGATGCTGGGATGGCGATTGGGGTTGATGTTAGCGGGGGTTGGTGGTATGGGGCCGTTGGTGGAAAGTAACCCGACTGCTGCTGTTGCTGTTGCGGTCGTTGCGGATACGGCACTGTCCCCGGCGTTGTGGGGTACGGGGGGTTCGAGTGTGAGCGTACCCGCTGCTGGGGATGGTAGCCTGGATGCAGCTGCCCTGAGTGGGCGGACCCGTAGGACGACATGGTGGTGAAGTCCTCGGGGTAGAAAAGACGGTAGGCTAGCAGGAGATTCGTTTTGGCGGCTTGGTCGTTGGCGTCGACCTTTTTCCCGTGATGTAGGCTGGACCTCAGGCTTGGCTGAGGGCCGTATCCTGTTTTTCGAGGGCGATGTCGTATGCGGCTGGTCCTGATGTGATCGATGTGCAGATGTTGTGACGCTTCGCAGTAATCAACCTGAGGAAACTCTCACAAGCAAACCCGTAGCGCCTGTTCATATACCCCTTCAGCATCGTCCTCGCGGGGTGTTGCTTGCTCAGCCCTGCCAGACTGGCCCACCTCTCCACCGGTCCACGATCGACTCAGCACAGATGCAAACACATGTGCTCCAATCACCTCACAGCGCAGCATCGCCGGTGAGCGCTCGCGGCACGGCAGCCAGGCACTGGACAGGGACTGACAGGGACTAACAAGGACTGGACAGGGCAAGGGGCAACGGTGGATGACATCAACTGCAGACGGGGTGGCGGTAAGCGAGCGCTGGGTGCCTGGCTAGCGCGACGAGTGTGTGGTAGGATCTGCGTATCGACCACCGGCATGCGGGGTAGACATTATCAACAAGTGGTGCCTGTGGAGAAAGCTCGACCGCGAAAGCGCGGGGGCGGGGAAAGGTACTGTACTGTACGCGTCGTACGTAGAAGTAAGTTCAGTTTACGTGTTCAGGAATACATTATCTAGCTGACTGACTATACCACCCGCTCGCTCGCTCGCTCGCTTGCTATGCACCGCGTAGTGCAGAATTCTATATCGTGTACAGTAGAGTAGGTTGGATTAGGGAATTGAAAAAACCGCACATTCTTTAAACGCCAGACGCGCCTGCAAATGCCGTTGCCGTGTACGCCGTCGGTCCCGAAGTCGCGGTTGCCATTGGCGAAGTCGGGGTCGAAGAAGGGAGGGAAAGGGAAGGATGGGGAAAGGATGTGTGCAAAAGATGTGAAAGCGGTCGCGAACTCAGACTTCAGCGCTTGAAGTGGGTGTTCGGAGCGTGCTGGAAGAATAAATAAGGCCCCGTGCCGATTCTATGGCTTTTTGGTGTGTGGATGTAGGTGGTCCGTGGGTTTGACGCGGGCTGCCAACTGTGGTGTTGCTGGTGCTGCGATGCACGGCTTCGTCCACGCCTGGAGGTGCAGGTGGGGCTCTGCATGCGTGCGGGGCTGTGGAGTCGCATTGGATGACACCGACACGGCGTCCGAATGTGCATCGCCGTCCACTCAGTTGTAGATTTTGCCCACGTGGCGCTCGTTCTCGGGTTTCCAGGTGCCTGCAGCAAGTCAGTCTTGGCTCACGAAAAAGGCGCAGATGCGGCGGACGGCCGCGCGTCGCACAACCATAGCGGTGCGCGAGCTGCATGCGTGTCGGATGCATGACAAGGAGATGCAGACTTACCTTCGAAGGCGTGTTTCACAAACGCCATAGGATCGTCATCCTCGCCAGCACCCATGGTCTTGATACCGGGGCTGAAACTGGTGATGGGCAGCACAATCACGTCGCCGACCTTCTTGGGGGCCTTCATGCCGGTGAAGTGCTCCCAGGTGATGTTGCCCTTGCTGGAGGTCATGTCGAAGTAGTCCGGGTCGTTGAAGAAGTTGAAGATGGCGTCGGTCCAGCGCGCAGGGCCGGTGAACTCGATGATGCCCTTGTGGTCCTTTGTGAGCTGGCCCTCGGCCTTGCGCTTGAGCGTCTCGTGGGTGATGTTGGCGACGACGTCGACGAGGACAGGGTGGCCGGGCTTGGCCTGCATGGTCCACTGGCAGAACTGGATGCGGCGAGAGTACCACTCTGCCCAGTCTGGGCGGTCCGGGTCGGCCTCGATGCCAATGACCATGCCGTAGGAGTTGGTGGGCACGTCTGAGGGGATCCAGTCGGCGGCACCCTTCAGGGCCGAGGTGTCAATGTCCGAGTAGATGCCACCGCGGGCGAGGAGGATCAGATAGCGGAAGAAGTCGGCCTTGAGGACGGGCAGAGGCAGGGCGTTGTAGGCCTCGAGGACCTCGGGAACCGAGGCATACAGGTGCCTGATGAGGTGGACGGCGACGTTGTCGGTGATGACCTCGTGGACAAAGTTGGGGTGGTGGATGGACCAGCTGGCCTCGGCCTCGCGGAAGGCCTCGCTGAACTCGCCCTGGGCCGGGGTGTACTTCCAGGTCTGCCAGATGTAGGCGGGGAACTTGGAGTCGACGTCGTAGGGGAACTGGTAGGCGAGCTGCTGCTTGAGCGGGCGCGAGTGCAGCTCGTCGAGGGGGATCTGCTCCTTGGGCTTCTTGGCCGGGGCGTCGGGGCTGTTGAAGACCTTGTCTGCCTTTGCAGCCTGGTCCTTTGCCTGCTGCGCAGCCTTTGCGGCGGCCTCCTTGGGATTGACCCACGGGCTGGGCTTGGGCAGGTCGTGGGCGTTCTTGAAGGTGGGCGAGCGGTTGCTGGTGTGGTGCGACCTGAACATGAAGAAGAGCGTCAGGCAGGCCAGCGACAGCACGAGGGCCTTTTTGAAGGTGAGCATGGCGGCGCGGGTGGTGAGGGCGGGAAGGTGGACGTGTGCGAGACACCGAGGACAGCGGTGGGGGAGGGCCCTGGGGAATGCCTATCGCCCGTCGCGCGCTCGCAGTCGTGGCCGGCTGGGGGAACGCTGGCCCTTATCTGGCGGCGCTGGTCGATAGGCCGGACGGTGCACAGAGCCAGCTGCTTCCGGCAATTGCGTGTCGTGGTCGGGTGCAGAGGCGGAGGCACGCGGAGGACGCTCTGGGGACAGGCGGGACTGGGAGGACAGAAGACACAAGAGGCAAGACGCTGCTGGCAGGACGAGACTGGAGAGCTGGAGTGCAGTGCGCGCGAGTTTTGTTGGGCGATGCGTAGCCCGCGGTCGGATCTTTTCTCAAGGGCAGCGCAGCAGGGGTCGTTTCACAGCGCCCGGACGCGCTACCAAGCATCTCGCATAACGCTCGCTGAGTCGCCAGTCGCCGATCGCCTGCAGCGTGCAGCGTGCCTGGGCCTGCGCAACGCTCCGCCGGTTCCTGCGTGCTGCTGTGCTGCCTCCCTCCGCCGACGACTGGCTGCCAGCAAAGGGAGGCTTCAGCCAGGCTTGGATGGCTTCCGTGGCAGTCATGGCAGCCATGGCAGGCGGTCTGCTACAATAGCACTGCAGCCCGCCACGCGTCGCCGCCAGCCAGCCATACTAGTACACAGCAAATCCCATCCAGATGCAGCTCCGGCAGCCCGCCGCCGCCACACGTCTGACGCCACGTCTGACGCGGCCGTTGAGCCCGCTACCAACCTCTGCGCCGTGTGACACGCTTGCTATTTAACACTGCACATAACCGCACCACTCCCCCCGCGTCGCTGCACCGTGCAAAGCTTCGTCTTGCGTGTCGTCGCACAGCTTGGCCTCCCTTGACGGCCGTTCGCAGCAGGCCAAGCGACTTGCGCGGCATCGGGACCGTCTGAAACCTAGCCCCTTCCCGCTTATGTCGCCATCTTTAGCACCACCGAACGCCCGCGCCTGGCATGCAGTCCTATATAGACCTGCAGCTGCCGCCGCGTCCTGACGCTGATAACAAGAGGACACATTTCGTCAGCCCTCGTATTGTGTCTATCGGGCATGCATCGCGCCGTCTCGTCTTCTCCGCCTCGGACATATTCCACACGACGTCGCGGTTCCTCCGTGTGTGGAGACGTCAGACCATCCCCGGGCCTCGTATATATGTCTATGTACAGTCGCAGATGGGAACCTGACAGCGCCGTGCACCCGTTCCAGACCACGCTTCTGCTTCTCCACACGCACTCCGCACTCCTGATCAACACAACGCAACACGCCTTGCACAATCTGCCCAACGTCATTACCTATTATTGTACAGTAATGTATCCCCCTCAACTTGCGATAAAATCGCGCGCCATCTTAAAATGCAAACACACGAGATAACACGCACCGACACCCCTCGTACTGTACAGCCACGCATCTTGTCTCCTTCCCTTCTGACCCTTGGGACCGCGCGTGCATCCCCACAGATAAGCCGCGTCTTGATGCAATCCAAGCTTTTTGCTTGCATCACGACCGCTCCTTTGCGTGCTGCCAAGCCTCTTTGCCCTGCTGAAGCCCTGCCCTGTCCTGCCTGCCCTGTCCTGCAAGGCGCGCACAGTCATCCCGCTTCACACCTCCTCACCTCGCCTTGCTGTGTCCTGTGCTGTGCTGTGCGCCCACCTCACCTCCCACCACCGCCATCACCAACCGCAACCGCAACTGCAATCGCAATTGTAACCTGCACCTCATCTCACCCCACCACCGCACACCCTCCCACTCCCCCGCGCATCGCATACAGCATCTGCACCTCACGTCCTCACATCAAAATCAAAATCCAAAGAAATCACACATGTACACAGCGTCATCATTCATGTAAGCGAAAAATAACACTCCCCTCCCCACTAGCCGCGCAATCCACGCTTTTCTCCTCTACTTGCCCGTTTGGGAAGGTTGGGTTATCATCCCTTTCTCGTATACTGACTGGTACTTGCTTTTACCTGTACTAGTCCCGTTTCTCGTATACTGGGGGGCTGCGTTTACGTGTACTAGTTGCTTTTGTGTGTACTAGTGGTTTTTGTGTCTACTAGTCTTAGTGCGAGCCCCCTACTTGAACAAACAGTACATACTTGGACCAGCGGTGCACACTGCGCTGTGCTGCGCTGTGCTGCGCTGCGCCGGCTTCGGCTTTGCTGGTAGGGGAGTAGTGCTGGTGTTGATTTCGCCGTGCTCATGCCAAGTCTACATATGTTCCATACAGTGCGCATCTATCTCGGGTGGCAGAGCAAGTCGCACAACGATTATTCGTCTTCTCTCAACATTGCAGGGAACGACAAGACCACTTGGTAGCAGAACGGTAAGGCAGATGAGTGTGCAGCGCAAGTTTTGTTCGGAACGTTTGGCGTCTTTCTCTATCGGTTGGTTGATGCAC
>JUDZ01008964.1:0-13683 GCA_000812845.1 Stagonosporopsis tanaceti | reverse complement strand
TTTTTTTTTTTTTTTTTGAGAATGATGTATCCTGCATCTCGCCCAAAATTGACGGAACACAAAGAAAGTATCACGATTTTGCCTAGCTGAGCTTCATGTTGTTAACAACCGATTTATACATAGCTGTTGTCGAATGGCTTTAGAGCATTGTACGAGAGTATGGTAGATCCAGAGGTGTACTGTACGACCTCACGTCATGTGGATATCACAGCGATCACTTGGTGTGTTACAAAGCGTGACGCAAACTCGTCAATTTCAGACATTACACATGTGCTTCCATCGAGCAACTAAACCCTGGGCTATGGGTTTCTGGGTTGGGTCCATGCTGTGGAGCCGCGCGGTAGATTGTACTGATGGATATCCGGCGCGTGCTTGTCCTGAAGTCCTGCGCTACTCTCATATCATTCAATCGCCCAATAACTGCTTGTGGTAAGATTCAGTCTGTGCTAATTGATCTGTCGTATTTCTAGTGGTGGCAGCTCCCAACGTCACTGCCGTCGCCAAAAAGAGTCGCGTCAGCGGCCACCTTCACTCCTTCCTCGCGTTTGATTGCGGCCCCACTAGTGGCAGCCATAAATCCAGTCACATCAAAGCTGCCCGCTTCTCTTCTCTCCCTCAAACAAACACACGCTCTTTTACCGTCAATCAACACCCATAGCAAGACCCAAACAACCCACCAACAGACATCCACAACGCCCTCAACATGAAGATCAACGTCTTGTCACTCGCTCTCGCCATGAGTGCTGTCGTGTCCGCCGCTCCGGCTCTGCAGGCTGCTCCAAAGCTCGCTGGTCGCGCCATCGCCCGGAGCACTTTCGACTGCAGCTATTGCACCGGCATGCTCAACTTCTGCTTCGAGGTGAGCGACCGCAAACCTTCACTACCTCGAAACTGCGATGCTGACACGATACAGAACGGCCACACCCCAGGTCAAGAAGGCTGCAAGCAGACCTGCCGTGAGCACGTGTGCCACCGCACGCCACAGGTACGTACGATGTGTTAAGATCACGAATATGTACTGACCAATTGGTAGTGCAAGAAATGCGGAGGTGAGTTCGACCAGTGCCCTGAGTACTCCCGCTTTGTCCACTAGCTCCACACGCCTGTGACAGCTGTACCTCAAAACGACCACCTTGGAGGTGATCCGTCACACTTAGAGACCTTGATGTGAAATTCCCCGACGGTCGGTTGAATGCTCGGATCGTAATGAGTATGAAACCAGATCTAAGATAGCATAGTGCAATATGCAATAAAGATCTGACTAAGTCTGGGAGCCTGGAGCAAGAATGCAGAGCCCGTGATGCTGTCGTATCGTCACAAGAGTCGGCCTCCTTCATCTCATTTTAAAGACGTCTTCTGTCCATGAAATACATGTCAGAGGTTGTGATAGGATGCATTAGTGAGTTCTTTTTGACTGTGAGATTCACTGCTCCCTAGAAGATACAGAGTCGGTCCGGTCCGCAAAGTGATCATTTCGTGTTCAGAGTAGAGGTGTGTGATATGAACGTTGATCGACTGGGTAGTCACTGCTAATGTTTCTCTTTCTGCTTGCAAATCTTTCAACTCCCTCTATGCGTCTAAAGCCTTGAGCATCTCCTCGACGCTCGCGAACTTCTCACGTTCTTTGCCTTTCTTTTCTCCGCGCGCTCTTTCGGCCTTGTCTATTCTTTTCCAATCAGCCCAGCTGAGCGGTCGTACACCACGTGCTTCTACTTCCGCCTTCACCCCGTCCCATCCCAGGTGTGTGCTCTTGTTGTCACCATGGGCGTCGTTCAAGAATGGTACGTTGTTCTCCCAGTCATGCGCAATCACGTCTGCAGAAGTGAAAGCGTCCTGCATGGTGCTGGCAATGACGCCCGTGGGACCGCGCTTTACCCACCCTGCACAGTATAGGCCCGCTATGTGACCGGCTGTGAGGCTGCCAGGGCCGGCATCAGGCGATACGACTCGTCCGTGAACATCATTCGGTATGATGCCTAGCTTCGAGTCGAAAGGCACGCTCAGGTCGGATAGTCCTGGCAGTGCAGTGGATTTGTAGCCGACGGATCGGAATGCGAGGGACGCGGGAAGCGTAACTTCGTCCTCGACCGGCTGCACCCGTGCAGAGGGATCAAACGGGTCGGCACCTGGGACAAACTCCTGCTTTCTGAACGTCATAGACGACAGATGGTTCGATCCTTCTTCTGCATTTATCGAGGAAGGCGCTCTCAAGAAGTCGAGCGCCCATGACCGATCGACTTCACCTGGTGCAGCCGTGCTGCCCTTGAACAACACTTCGGCGATGCGCTTCTGTACTCTTGGCAACTTCTTTGTGTCGGGAGGGTAGAAGGATCGATCGATGCCTTGAAAGGCGATAGCGGGGATTTTCATCAGCTCGCGAGCTTCTTTGACTGTAAAAGCGACCTTGCTCATGTTCAGCGCCAATCCTCGTAATATCACAGAACACATACCTGTAGTGGCCCTCGTCTGCCCACCACCCGAACATGCTTGATCTTGCTTTCTGACAGTGTCTGGATAGCTTGCTCTGTAATGTCTGTTTTGCTGAGGTGGTCCAGAGGGGCGAGGAGAATGCGCGCCACATCGAGTGCCACATTCCCCTGTCCGACGACCACAGCATGCTCTCCACTTTGCAGGTCCGGCTTCAAGTTCTGGAACTGGGGCAGCCCATTGTACCATCCTACGAACGCCCTCGCTGAGAACACCCCATCACGATCTTCACCAGGTATGCCCAGTCTCCTATCCTCATCCGCGCCGTACGAGAACAGCATAGCATCATAGTGCGGCTTGAGCTTCGCCAGCTCAATATCGTGGCCAACGCGTACATTGCCAATGTAGTTGAAGCGCGGCGACTTTGCTACTTCTTCGAATGTGTCCTGACAATTCTTGACTTCGGGATGGTCAGGAGCTACTCCAAACCGGACGAGGCCGTAAGGCACAGGCAATTGCTCGTACATGTCAATAACGGCATCTTGTACTTTGTGCAAAAGGCGGTGGGCGGTGTAAAACCCGGCTGGCCCAGACCCTACGATGGCTACTCGCAAGGGTTTGCGTGGCGGTACAGCTGTGCTGTATCTGTTGGGTTGATTTGGGTGTGTGATGTTTATGAGCGACCGTGTTTGCCTCGAGCGGATGCTGGTGTGGCTTCGCAGCTGAGCGGCGCCATTGCTAGCCGTCGCACGCGTAGTTCGAGCTGTTATACGGCGCGTGCAACTCGCGCAGATGTATGGTGATGGTAGTAGGCGCTTGGAGGATATCATCGTGGGTGGAGTCAGATGCAATGGCGATATCATTGACTGAACAACTTTCGGCTGACTAACAACGAGCCGAACTGCAATGTCGACTTCGACACATCAATTACAGTGATAAATATGCGCCTCATCGATACTCCTGCACTAGACATCTGAGAGTTCTTGCCCAGTCCTGAGTCACGGCCATCTCGATTTGTCAAGCTGAGGTCGAGCCTCGGCCTGTTCGCGCGTCAAACCACCGACAAACATGGAAGACCTGCTCTCCACCAAGGCACGAGTACCGCCGGCGCCCCACATGTTCCCGAGTGCTAGAGCTGAAAAGCGTTGAAGAAATTTGGGCCAATGCAGGAACACGCCCGTCCTACCCGCGAATCAGCACGTCATGGGCAAAGCGGCACGATAAGTTCGCAGCCATGTTGTTGTCCTAGCAACGAGGTATTTACTACATAGCGCCCCAGATCCCCGCGCAACCCATGTGTTCATCGCAAGCATTCCTGTGCTAAGCGACCGCTCTCACTTTCCCCTCTGAGGCCGCGCAGGGAGGGCCCGTCATTCCTTGCCTATCTAATCGCCATCATGGGCCGCGGGCAGCCCTATCTCTACTCGGCGCCGGAGAGGCAGTCGATGAATGACACTCGGGACAACTTCCACCCCAAGGCTGTGACCATGGCCAGTCGCATGCCGCCACCGCCTCCGAAGAAGAAGCAGGATGGCCCCTTGGTGGAATTCAACAAGCATCCCGACAGCTACCTGTTCCTGCCATATGGAAAGACAGACGTCAAGCCTATGAGCCCGAAGACGAAGCTGTGGGTTCAAATTGCGCGATGGACTCAGCTCTCCCTCCGTGTGTGCAGTCTGTTGGGTGCAGTCGGGCTGCTGCTGTGTGCCATCTTCATACGTGGTACTCAGGACACTGAGGGTTGGATCATGAGAATTCCGGTACGTGAATCACAAGGCGTACACGAGACATCTAAACTGATCAGCATAGCCCGGTGTTGACATGGTGGCATGCCTCTATGCCATCTATCACCTCATTCGCAGTCCCAAATCGCGAGCACCGGCGAGCTCAGCCAGCTACCACTTCTTCGCATTGATCACCGACGCTGGCTTCATCCCTTTCTATGTCTATACCCTGCTTCTGTCGCGCCGAAATGCCGAAATGGAAGCTGGAACCACTGGTCGCTGGAGGACAATTTTTCCAACGGATGATGAGGCTAATAAGATTATCCTTACAACCTGGCTCACTGCAATAACCGCTGCAGGTCTCCACTTGATTTCAGCGTCTCTCGACATCTATCTGGTCATAATCTTCAGGAAGATCTCGAAACTGCCACCTGACATGAACCCGCTGGAGGATAACTTGACCCGCAGAAAGTCGAAACACAAGCACAAGAATTCGTCAATATCCGCCGTCACGCCATTCCTCGGCGACGACAAGCGCTTCAGCGCTCAAAGCGCAATTTCGATCGACAGGAACTCACAATCCGACCCGCTACTTTCGCAAGACGTCCCAAGCCCCACCAAGTCGCAGATGTCTTTCATGCACACTCGTAGCGACTCGGAAACAGCATACTCACCGCACACTCCTCAATCTGCCCAACAATCCAAGGAGCGATTTTCAATGTACTCACAACCTCAGACGGCGCGCCAATCTCGTACAAGCTTAGCCCATCGTGACGAACTCTATCGCCGAGATGACAATGTTGATAATGAAACTTTGGCTCACCGTAAATCGTTTCTTGCCCAGCAAGCGAAACTGCAGGACCAGGAGAGGAACAACTCCTATGTCACATCATCGTCCAAGGAGCAATTCTATACGCCTCCTTCTACTGCCCGCAGTGACCAGCCCGCTGTTACCGGTGATATCGCCCTTGAGAAGAACAGCCGGGAGGATTTGCAGAACGACAACTGGTTCGTCCATCCTGATGACCATATGGAGCAAGGCAGTGATGCTCGGTACTTGGCACCACAGCAGTCCAGGTTTGGCAAGAACAAAGGCTACACCACAGTATCTTCCCATGACGTCTCGGACATTGAGGACGAGGGTGAACGACCGATGATGCCTCAACCGTTACGCATGAACCCACCGACTCCTCAGCCCACCCCTCCTCCGATCCCCAACTTCAACAACAAGAAAAACACACCACCCCCCTCGAATCTTAAACGCACACAGACAACTACCTCAATATCGACAGAAGCCACTTTCAGCCGCTCACAATCGCGTGGCAGCACGCCAAAATCACGCTACTACGGTGACCTCAAGGCTGCAACGGCCGGCATCAGAACCGGCGACTCTGCTTCGAACTCTTCAACATCACCTAAGAAGAGTGTCACCAACGAGCAGCCTAATCAGCTCCCAAGTGCGACCGCACAGTACGCAGTCAATTCTTCACCTGTTAAGGATAGCTTCGCGCAGAACGCACCCTTCAGTCTGGACAAGAAGTCTTACACCAGTGTCCGCAAGACTGGCGAGTTCAATCACACAGCTGTGAAGGCAGTTTCGCCGCGAGTTGTGAGCAGGTCTGGCATCGACTACGTCAATCCTTACGAGTTCGACGACTCCGATATCGGTACGCCAGGCCGCAGACGCGATGTCAGCGGAAAAATAGCAGAAGAAGGTCGTGGTGGAGCGTGGAATAACAATGGACTGACACACCGCAAGGCCAGCGGGGTCGGCTACGCTTTCTAGGCGTGCGCGTACATTCATATGTAGTCAGTGTTGCGATGTGTATGTTTATCTGCATTGCACGTTTTTGCTATTATCTACGAAGGTACAAAAGGTTTGGCACGAAGGACATTGTATATGATATTAGGATTTACATAGCGCTGCAGGCGAGACTTGACGAATGCACTTATTGCTCGAGCACAAACCTCGGCTCCCTCCGACAGACAATGTGATCTGGCTTTGTGAGACACACTCTTATGACATACGTTAATTTCAGTCAGCAGGCAGCATCAATTTACAGTATTAATGTTAAGCTACCACAAGACCACGCGTTCGTTTAGGCCGCTGCGTTTCTGCGCCAAAAGCGGTTGCAGCCGTCTGCCTGAACACATTGGAAACGCGTAGAGTGGAGCATCGTTAAGTGGTTGCGTCTGTAATTCACGCACGAACAAACCGGAGAACAACGCAAGACGAGCAGCTCTGCTTGACGCTCTGTCGTGCAGCAACCTGCAGGAGCGATCCCTCATAGACGCTGCAAATCCTTCACGAACCGTCGCGGCGGCTTCATTGCATGCGCTTAGCCAGGCATCTGGTCAAATCACTTGCTCGAGCGTGCACTCGCGCCGGGAGCTCGCCACCGCTAAGCACACGCGTTCTGGGGCACTCGTGATCGCGCGGCATCCTTAGGCATTATGAGTATGAGAGCCACTCTTCTCCCTTCACCTGTTCGCGACGCGCTGTTTAACCTCCCCTGATTGCTTCTCGCGACCCGTGTCCTCTGTCTTGCCTCTCTGTCCGGTTGTCCATAGCTTAGTCCTCTCTAGGGTGACGCGAACGGCTGTCTTAACGCATCAGCACGCGCCCAAGCCACCGAGAACACGCCCGCGGACCTACACATCGCAACCACCCCGCCATCAGGGTATCTGGTCCTTGTCTGCGTACATTGCTCAGCTATCTTGTTGTTTGTATACCAATTCTTGAACTTGGGCTGGGCGTATATTGCATTCTACACGTTCGCCCTTACCCCGCTGCCACGATGCGTAAGTCGCGTCTCTAGCACGATCGCGATGGCGTCCACTTACGACATGCACCACAGAGTCCGACAGTACACACCCCATAGACATTGCTACCCCTCATAGACTGGATGTACCAGAATCACAAGAGAGTGTGGATTCTACCGTTTCTAGCATATTTTCCGCACCAGCTTTGGCCTCAAACTCGAGTAACACATCCTCGGATCACGATGTAGCATCGCTGGCCCAGCCCAATGATCCAGCAAGCTGCGGTAAATCTGCACAAGAGCCAATGTCAACTTCACCAAGTCGCAGTAGCCATGTCATTGAGAGCTATGTATCCCAGATCGACACACCCGCTGCGAACGCGTCGCAAATCGGTCACACAACAGCAACTCCCGTGTCACTAGCCTCTCCCACGGCACAGGGGCTCAAGCGGAGTGCAGATGGATTATTAAAAGGCTCTGAAACAACAAGTCCGAAGGAGTGGGCCTTCGCACATAAGCGCAACAAGAGCATGGATACACATTCGAGCACACGGATTGGCGAGGTGCGTTGCAGTCTTCCCAGACTCCGCTTACAAGCAGCTAACTCGTTAGCAGCTATCTGCCCAACTCAAGACTCGTCTCTCGTACGCCATGGTCAAGGTACAAAACGGCTGGGAGAAGCAGTCGCTTGAAGAATTGGAGGAAGTGCAGTCACAACGAGGATCGCCTAACTCTGCACCTGGCGGGTCTCGTGTTACATTCGACTCGCCATCTACCACAGACTATCGGCGACGGCCGAGCGCAATTTCTGACAACTCTGATCAAATCATGATGTCCCCGTCCTCTGACTTTGTACGGTCACATACCCTTGATTCAGGTCAGTGCCATCTTACTACTTGTAGCACACATCACTGATGATCGTTAGCATACTGGCGGCCATCCAACAAGTCAGCAATGAATGCTGCTGCCAATCTCATATCCGTCACAGGTGGATCCGTAGGGCTAGGCCTTGCTCCAGCTCCTGAGCTTGAACATGTAAGGAGACGTAGATCGAGTGTCACACATCCACCTCCATCAATGTTAGGATCAGCGCAACGGAAACACCACAGCGACGTTGGTGCTGGCCAAAGGGCGCCCATAACGCCTCGAGCAGGCATCCTCCGCATGCCCAGTCAGCAAGCGGAAAAAGACGCCGTGGATACTTTGCTATTCATGAGCAGCCCAAAAAATTCGCAGCATCTCCCACATGCCAGCCAGATCGGCCACAGCTCGCTACGAGAAGGCGCGCCTCAACGGCGCGTCATGTTTGAGGCATATCCACCGCAAGATAGGCGAATGGTCTATCAACCTCCGATGGCTACATCAAGCCATTACTCGGCTGGTCCATATGCTCCGCAGCCGGCGCGGTAGCTAGTATGAACCCTCCACGTTGCGCCCTTTAGGGCATTAAGTATCTTTCTCGAGGCTTCGCGAACGCATTGCATTGAAGGCGTTGTGGTGCAGCGATACCCAGTTGCTTTGTTGCATTGAGCCATGTTCACGTTTCAACATATCAGGAAGATGGCAGTGGTTTCAGTTCTATCTTTGCGATTATAGTCCCTCGTGGATGTTTCAATGGCACATATCCTATGTTATTATTTTCAGATCTAGAGCCCGATGGGCCTGGCTGATACTAGTGAGCATTTGTAGACGAAAGGGCGACACTTAACGACGTAACGAAAGCATACCTTCACAGTGTTTATGCCAAATATTAATCGGTGACCTGAGCTTTGGCGAAACGCATGCTTCGCCGAGTCTACTCCGATTTTGCGCCTGAAATTGATGAGCCTTGATCCCCAATACACCGCTGTTGCTGGATAGCAGCACTTTGAGTACTAATCAGAATACACTAGGTAAGGACACTCGCAATCAAGACTGCGCCTTCAAACTCTCAGCAATCATTCGAAGTGATTCTGCTCTGTCACTTGGCGTCATGGCCAATCCACAGGAACCGTTATTCGGACACTTCAAGAGCCTCAACTTGATTTGATCACATCAAAAAACCAATTGAAGCTCCTCATCAGTCCCACATCCTGATCCATGTTCCTACATGGCCCTCGCAACCGGGGTTGTGCGGGCGCCCGCAATGAAATAATGCGCTTATGAGGTCATCCCTGCTCCTAGGTCGCATCGAGCGTATCAGCCCACAGAAGCTCCAGCTTCGCGTACGACCTTAGTCATGGTGTCGAAACAGTATAAATACTACAGAGCCCACCTTGGCTGCCCCATTGATCTTTCCGCTCTCCATCCTTTCCCCAGAACATCCGTTTCTGGGTTTCGACGCGCCTGACGTGCAGGTGAGCTCACACGAATTCTTGAGGGAGCTTGAGCACCGACCACCACCGACCTCTGATCCTCATCCTCAACCTCAACCTCAACCTCAACATCGACAAGCTTTTCATCGACAAAAGAGAGCAGCAGATATGTCTGTTTCGGCAGCACTTAAGGCGAGGGTCAGGAGACCCAGCTATTTGAAGAAGATTGCGAAGGCCGAGGACCTGATTCACCACTTTCCAAACGATGCTTATATTGGTGAGTAATCACATTAGACCCGCGACGTACGGCGACGCAATGTCTAACGTTTATTGAAGGCTGGTCCGGCTTCACCGGTGTAGGATACCCAAAGTGAGTGGAGCTGTTTTCGTTCCGGCAAGCCGAATGCTCGCCCAAAGAAAATGTGTCCTGTGCAGCTGCTCTGTGTCTTGGCGAGTCTTGTGAAAGACTTCTGATTGCTCGATTGGAAGGCTGGATTGATTGGAACTTTTTATTGTGGAGTTGTGACGTGGAAGGGGTTGAGGTTATGCCGAGGGGGAACGGAAGTTTGAAGATGAGCAAAATCGCCGAGCCATCTCCGACACAATCATCTCGCCTCGAAGATTGTTGCTCTTGCAGCCGCAAAAAGTCTTCAAATTAATACTAACAGCTCTTACTTAGGAAAATTCCGATCGCTCTTGCAGAGCATGTCGAGAAGAACAACCTTCAGGGCAAGCTCAAATACAACCTGTTCGTGGGTGCGTCGTCTGGCGCAGAGACTGAAAATCGATGGGCGAGAAACAACATGATCAATCGCCGATCGCCGCATCAAGTCGGCAAGGATATCGCCAAGGGTATCAACAACGGTAACATCAAGTTCTGGGACAAGCATTTGAGTATGTTTCCTGTGGATCTGATGTACGGATTCTACACGCTCGATAAGCCACAAAACCGTCTGGATGTCACCATTGTGGAGGCCTCTGCAATTACAGAAGACGGTGGTATCATCCCCGGAGCCTCTGTGGGCGCAACACCAGAACTTGTTCAGATGGCAGACAAGATCATTATCGAAGTCAACACTGCCAGCCCCAACTACGAGGGACTCCACGACATCACCATGACAGATCTGCCGCCCAACCGAAAGCCATACCTTGTCATGTCTCCTGAAGACCGCATTGGTACACCTCACGTTCCCGTCGACCCCGAGAAGGTTGTAGCTATTGTTGAGAGTGACTACGCCGATCAGACCCAGCCCAACACTCCCGCAGACGCCACTTCAAAGGCGATTGCCGGAAACCTCATCGAGTTCTTGGAGCACGAAGTCAGCAAGGGTCGTCTTCCCAAGAATCTTCTCCCTCTTCAGTCTGGCATTGGCAACATTGCAAACGCCGTCATTGAGGGTCTGGCTACTGGCGGCGCCAACTTCAAGAATCTAAAGGTCTGGACTGAGGTTCTGCAGGACTCTTTCCTCGACTTGTTCGACTCTGGCAACCTTGACTTTGCTACCGCCACATCGATCCGCTTTTCGCCCGAGGGCTTCGAGCGCTTCTACAAGGGCTGGGAGAGCTACGTGCCAAAGCTTCTGCTTCGATCGCAGCAGGTTTCAAACTCGCCTGAGATTATCCGCCGTCTCGGTGTTATTGGGTAAGTCAGCTGCTGTTGTGAACATCGTCGCTTTGAGCTAATTTGAGATCAGCATGAACACACCTGTAGAAGTTGACATCTACGCCCACGCCAACTCTACCTGCGTCATGGGTTCCCGCATCCTGAACGGACTCGGTGGCTCCGCCGACTTCCTCCGCTCCGCCAAGTACTCCATCATGCACACCCCCTCCACACGTCCGTCGAAGACCGACCCAACCGGCGTATCCTGCATCGTGCCCAAGGTAACCCACGTCGACCAGACCGAGCACGACCTGGACGTCATTGTGACCGAGCAAGGCCTCGCCGACGTCCGCGGCATGTCTCCTCGCGAGCGCGCCCGCGTCATCATCAACAAGTGCGCTCACCCCGACTACAGGCCTATTCTACAGGACTACTTCGACAAGGCTGAGTTTGAGTGTCTGAGGAAGGGCTGGGGTCATCAGCCTCATCTGCTGTGGAACTCTTATGATATGCACAAGCATCTGAATGAGCACGGCACCATGAAGTTGCCTAAGTGGGATTACACTAGTGCCGAGGCCGGTATGCGCTAAGCATGGATGTGACAATATAGCATTGATATATAGCACTCCATAAACTAGAAGATACGGTTCACTTCCATTTTGGTTTTATTTTTACATCTTTGCAAAAACCACTGTAACAGCACAAGCACTACTAGCTGATGCTCCCGAACTCTCCCATCAGGTGTCCGTCTGCCCTCGATTTTGTATTCCTTTGAATACCCTAGAACATCCGACTTTTCGTGCTGCCTGCTGCTGTCGATTCTTCGCCACCCTCTTCTCTACTACCCATATTGCCAACCCTAAAGCCAACGACTCGCAATAACCCAATCGTATTCGACCACAAGAACGAAGACCATGGGCAATAACCACTCCAGATGCTCGCCAAGATGTATCACGAGCAACAGCCACCACAATGGCTCTTCAAGTACAAATCTAGTCATCTGTTACTAACGACGCGGATTTTTAATTTTTTCCTTTACATTCAGGTACAACAAAGGACGTCAGCTTTGCAGTGTACCCGTGACAATTCCCCCACTCGCGCCACGTCACCTAGTCCACACTCTCTCTCCCAGTGCCCCCGCCACATTTGCACGCCCTTGCCGCTCATTTTAGCTCTCAACCTTGAAGCCTTGTGCTACCTGCCTTCAAAATCAGCTCACTGTCCGACGCTTAGTCGTCCTCGACGATGATGACAATAGGGGAAAGCCACCGCATAAGCCTTCCATGAACATTCACAAGCAATAGTTACCACAGAATGAATCCGGGCCTGATATCAGCTTATCACTCACCACACGTTTTCTTTTTTGACTTCACATTTCGACAGCGGTCCCTTCTGGGATGTTGTGCATGACTGTACTGCTTGATCTTGTCAGTGACCTTACTTTTGAGACCCATGTACTGGACAGAGATTGGCCACCTGCCTCTCTTCCCTCCGATGTTATCAAGACAGTGAGACCAGGTCATTTTCGCACATCGCAACACTTATACAGCTTCCTGCACTTCCACATATCGTGATGTGATTGTTATTGGACATTGCCTGCTCAATTATCACATATACCTGCCCGTTGAGCAATCCACCCAGTCGAAAGAGCGTTGATTTAGTGCTCATTATATTTTAACTCCTGCCAGTACAAACATCGACATACAAACCGTAGCTCCTATAGCCCAGACTTTGAAACGAAGCGGTGCCTGACCTGGTGCGAGCTTCTCCCTTCCTGACTGAAAGATGTAAACATATATATAGACCAAGCGACTTGCTAGCCAAATTCCTGTGAGCGCATTCATTATAGCCGCTGAGACACCCGCAGCATTTCCTGCGGTGACTGCAGCGGCGAAGAAGGGGAGTGCCTCAAAACCGTTCGCCGAGCATGCTTCAGCTCGCAACAAGCGTCCACGGAGCTGGCATTGTGTCAGCATCCCTAGTCATCATGAGAGGTGCGCCATTTGTACTTCTTCGTCTAGATCGGCTTTCTTAAGGGTGTCGGAGAATCCTCTTGGGTTGTTTCTATCGAAGAGCTTCTCCCCAGGCCCGGAGAGTCCTGAGTAGAACCTTGGAATGAGGGCCAGAATCAGCGCTGGTGGAATCTGTACATGGCGTCTGATGTCAGAGGGAAATGTTTGAAGGGCCTAGTTGTTGCTTACGGCGAAATAGGATATGTTCTTATCGAAACGGAGTAAGCCGAGTAAGGTTGTCATGGTGCCGTACGAGATTCTTTGATTTCCAAATGATCAAGTGCCTGTGTTGGATATTCGTTCAGTAAATCATGTTCATAAGTTTGTAGATTCTGCGGGAGCACGCCTGATCTTCGCTTCTTCGGGATGCCGCATGCATTCGTCCGAAGGATTGAGTATTCGGCTTCGGGCTTCACTTTGTTGGTCAGCTTTGTCAGAGAACCGATGTGCAGCGTCGTTACGTCACCAGCATGTCTTTAAGGCTTCCAAGCTCATTTGCCGACACACACAGAGGATAAAGAGAGCCAGAAGCTTAATTCGACAGCTGTCATCGTGTGCAGTGATCTGCGATTGTAGAAAACACCCATATCCAGTGGGAAAGATATCGCATTCTGGAGCTTCCGAGCAGCCACTTAGGACTTTTGAAGGATTTTGAAGGATTCCACGATAGCTTAATAGAGAATAGAACAGCAGAATTACAGCCAACTAACGGGCTGGTAGCCGCGAATGACGACCTTAAAAAGTGGCAAAGATGCTTAAATCTTTTATAAAGCTAGTATCAATCACTTGCTTGTAGGCCTTTTTGGCTTAGTCATTCTATACCTGGAAGCACTGCATTGTGCCAAGTGGCTGCTCGGAAGC
>JUDZ01008963.1:0-13682 GCA_000812845.1 Stagonosporopsis tanaceti | reverse complement strand
CTTTCGAATGTTGCGACACGGCATTGTGACCAGTCCAATCAGATGGACAGAAGTCAAGAGGGCAAGTGTCTTCACAAAATCGTCACCAAACAGAACTAACAGCTACAGCCCGATTTCAGAGGTGTTCTAATTAAGCACAACCAGCAGGAACAGCCTGACATCATTGTCTACTATGCTCATGGTGGTGGCTTCTCGATGGGGAGTTCTTTCTTCTACATGGAATTTCTGCTTGCATGGGTTGCATTATTGAAAACTGCAGGTTACAGAAACCCTGCCCTCTTTGCACTGGAATACACGTTGGTACCTGATGCCACCTACCCAACTCAGCTTCACGAGACCCTGGCAGGGTATCAATACGTGCTTTCGCTCGCCCAATCCCCGACTAGGGTAGTTGTCGGTGGCGACTCTGCCGGGGCATCACTCATGTTGAGCTTCCTGCTCTCTCTGACGGAATATGCAGAATTCAGGCACCAGCGGCCGGGCCTGGCAGTCATGATCAGCCCATGGGTCACTATCGTCTCGAAGAACAACCGCAACACCACCTCAGATTTCCTCAATGACAAGTCTCTTGAACAGTACGGCCGTCAGTATATCGGCAAGAGAGCTTCTCATACCGATCCTTTGGTGTCGCCTGGCCATTGCAAGGACACCAAAAAGTGGACTGATGCATCGCCCGAGAAAGGGTGGTACTTCCTATACGGAAGCGAAGAAGTTCTTGGGCCCGAGACCAGAGAGCTCATCAGCCTCCTCAAAAGTACAGGCGCTCACGTGGATGTGTGGGAAGAGCAAGGTGGCATACACGCATGGCCAGTCGCAAGCCTGTATCTGGGTGAAAGTCGGGACGAAAGGCTTGGAGGATTGCAAAGCATAGTTGGAGCTATCAAAGACAGAATACTCTGAGGGAATTCTGACCCGCTTCAACAAGACCAATAAGAGTCACCTTTTGTAACATTGTGGTGGTAACTCAAACCCTAGCTCGCGAGCGGCTTCCCGAAGCCTTGCGATCCTTCTTATCTCCTCCAGGGCCCATTGCTGATCGACTGCAGATACATTGGCATTCTGCGACGACAAAGCCTCGGCGGACAGAGGTGTCGAGGTACCAGGACATCTGTTGTGGAGAAAGTCAGCAATTGAGTCCACGTCCAGAGCGAGTCACTCACGAAGCGGGCGTTACATTGCCGCCTATGGACATTGAAGATGTGCGAGAAGACTGTGCGGATGTTTGCTTCGACGACATTGCATTCAAAATCTGGTGACGATCGGGGAAGAAGACTTGATAAATAGTACACGGCGAAAGTGTGCAGTTCCCAGACAAATTTATACTCCCCAGTACCCTACGCCGCCTGACTACACTAGCCCCTCAACCTCACCGGGCAACGCAATGTCTAATCTGCAACCTCCCAATCACAACTTTAATCTTCCAGCGAGTGCACACAGATGTAGTCATCTCGATCAGGACTAGCGGCCGCTGTTTCGCTGCGATTCGCGAACGTACCCCTGCGCTCTTGCCTATCTCAGCCCTTGCAGACAACTTGCAGGCCGCAAAGTGGGCCGTCGTCCTGCAGGCGCTCGTCAGGTGCCGGCAGCTGACAGCGCTCACTGTCCTGGGAACGCGTGTGGGCCTGTCAGGTACGCTGGCACGGTTTTGTTGAGAGTGGCGATTCACAGTTCATGACGCTGGGTGCTCACGCGCACAGAAGAGGTATGTTCAGGTACGGCTGTGCTGGATTTTGAGGATGCGTGTACTGGCATGGCTTTGGGGTGCTGAGCTGCTTTGGCTGGTAGATATTGTGGATCATAGGCCATGACGACTTCAAAAAACGCTCATTGGAAGCATTGCTACTAGCAACCCATGAGTTGCTTACCATAGGGTTCTTGATGGTTATCACTCTGGGCTTGATGCTAGCCCTCACTTCGCTGGAGTCTTGAGCATCTGCTTACTATTGCAGCGTGAGCTACGGTCATGTGTCGTAATACTGATCTACCTAGGATTGAACGGCAACATCAAGCTGAGAGTTGAGACCTCAGACAACTTGATCTACGTCGGGGGCTTATGAGGAGTAAGAGAGGGCCCAAATCAGACTTACACGCGATCTTACGATGCGGTGGATAATTTGGAATGCCGTCAAGATGATCAGAGACAGGAGTGGTGTTTATGTGACCACAGTTTCAGGGACGTTGTAATTCTGCAGGTCATGAAACGTACTGCACAAAGTCTATCGCATTTCTTAAACACCAGATAATACAAATATTTTAGCACCAAGTTTAACTAAGCGTCCTCCAGTCTTCATGCACAACATGAACCTCATTCGTAACACCAATCTTTCCCAGCTCAAGCGACCTCAATCTCGACTGGCTTTCTGACCGTGATCCGTAACTTCTCGACTTGTAGCGCTGCAACGACCCATATGGTAAAGAGTCGTCTCTTTCGCCCTTGATCCACTTCAAAAGCCTTGGGAAGCATGTGAAACAACCGCACAGAATCACCATTGCAATCTCAACAGACCCGCACAGGCCGACAAGTGCGAGCCAGTAGCTTTTATCGTTGCTGTTTGCTTCATTGTAGGAGTAGTATAATCGTAATGCTGAGGCGGCGCAGGCACTGCGGGTGTCAGCTCGTAGTCTTAGTGGAGAGTGATGGGGATGTCGCATACACAAGACCGGTTGCGAACACTGCAATGACCGCGGCTTTCTTCTTTCTGTCCATCTGAAGATGTGCTATGCCAATGACCGGAAGTAGCAAGACGGCAATATCACTAATGAGATTGATTGTGCCAGAGATATAACCAGCAGCAGAGTTGTGGCATTTCCCGGGAAGAAGAGGATCCCAGGCCTGCGTTGTGGGTGAGCATAATGCTTAAGTCAATAGAAAGCCATTCCATACCTTGCGGACTGGTGTACAAGAGAAGATAAGCAGCATCAATGTGCTCACGTACGCACAGGTTAGAGCAACAATTAGCACCCAGCTGGCCCAGAAGACAGAGACTTTGCGCTGCTGCGTAATTTCGAAGATGTGCTTGATCTGCAGGAGGATGCTGAGTTTTGCAGCATAGAGTGCAAGGCAGTACAGGATCTGGACGGCATAGGCGTACTACATCACGTTAAAGTTCCGCTACTTTTGAGAAGAGGAGGATAGACGTACGCGAAGAGCCATGAAGAGGTCGCCAACAGTGACGTTCCATTGGTGCTTGGAGCCGCCATATTGATAGGCTTTGAGTTGTAGACCAACAATGGGGATGAACAAGATCTGCTTCGTCAGTCTGAACTAGGGGACTTGTGGGAGCTTAAAAATTACCACCGAGGCGATGATCAATGCTGAACCTGTGTTAGCACAATGTATCGATCGATGATGCTGTTGACACTCACCATCTTCCAATGTAAAAAACCTCTTTACTATCTTGATTCTGGTGAAGATGCGCAGGGTAACGCACACTATAATCAAGACGCAACATGCAATAAGAACCCCCATAGAGATAGACCAAAGCGTCGACGCATCCGGATCGAGAGGCAGCTCACCAGCTGGAGGTGGCAAAGCCGGACATGCCAGATCGATGGTGGTCGTATTGCTGGAGCACTTGACAAGTAGTACCAGAAGTTCCGACGGCGTCATGATGTTACGGTGTCAGTGGCAAGCACGACAAAGCAATACTACCATGAGGTAGAGCTGGTGAAACATGCTGGATATCGTCAAATATGGCGTGTAAAGGCTCGAACCGAACAAAGGCGGAGACTCAGGCGGTCCCACGTGGCCGTTTGCCGGCTACTGGCATGGGAGTTCTTTGACCCACGGCGGATGTGGCAGTGGCTAGCGTGAAGGCGATGCATCACAAAGAATGTGAACTTTTATGATACCAACGGGAACCAGCACTAAAACTAGAACTACTACAATTCAATGAAGGAGAATTGTAGGGGACTGCATCGTAGACAGAGGGTAAAACACGAATGTTGCAGCAGTTACGATCTGAGGTTCATGGGCGGGTTTCTTCACTTACGCATGCAGGATACACCACCAACACGTCGAGAGAACGAGCACCATGAAGCACGTGAGATGGCTTGCTCGATCGCCAATGTTAGACTGGGGTCGGAAGGTTGTCGAGGTCGCCGTTCGCTAGTCTTGTGAAGGTCATCCCTTCCTCAATGGCGGCGCTAGTCGAAGCCAGAACGCCCCAACACGCTTCCATCGGCGAGCTGAGCCAGATTTTGGCTACAATTTCATACCATTGTGAATTGTACGAGTACTTCGGTGGGGGTATTGCATATGCTCGCTAATGTGTCTTGAATGGAGATCGTATTCTTTGGCTGCTCTCGGTGCATGAGGTAGTTTTAGTGCCTGTGGTTGACGAACTCTCTCTGCTCACCTCCCAACCTCGAAGCAACAACGCAGGCTTCCCTGATCGCTGTCGCAACTGCGTTCCTCACGCCATCCTTCTCCAAGGACATTAAACCACCAATTGTGCAACCACCAGGTGTCGAAACTTTGTCCTTCAGCACAGCAGGATGCTCACCATTGAGCACCAACCCTGTAGTTCCGCGCATTGTCTGTGCAGCCATTTCGTACGCCTGCGCACGCGGCATACCCATAGCGACCGCGCCATCGGCAGCAGCCTCGAGGATGAGTGCGAAGAAGGCCGGGCCAGAACCGCAAAGAGCTGTTGCAATGTCCATGTTCGCAGGAGGTAGCGTCGTGACGCGGCCAATGGAGCTGAAGACAAATTCGACAAGCTTGTACTGTGCCTCTGACAGAGGGGGATCGCTGGTTTCAATGACGCTCATGGACTCGCCAACAAAAGAAGCAGTGTTTGGCATGACGCGGACAACCCTGCACGCATCCTCGACCTTGTCTGCGCCCTCAGGGTAGAGAAATTCAGAGATCTGCTTTTGTGTGACACCGGCCAGGATGCTGACAATAACCTTGCCCTTCAGCGCGTCGCGCATGCCCTCCTCGCCTAGAATGGTCTTGAAGCCGTACGGTTTGCAGGAGAGCAGAATGATGTCTGCTTGCTGGACACCCTTCAAGTTCTCGTTGGTAAGGGTCTGCAGGTCAAAGTTGTAGTGGCCAAGCGCCTTCTTAACGTTCTCTTCCGCAGGCTTCCATGTGTCGCACGCAACGAATCTGGAGACGTTCGGTGTGTCCCTGTGGGCAGAGGAGGGATCGATGGCTGCGGCAGTTTTGGCTTTGGCGAGCGAGGCCATGACGCCGCCCATGATGGCGATGCCCATGGTGCCTGTTGTTTGAGTCAGCTCTGTCCCGACTTTGCAGAGCATTAGGTCGGGAAATAACGAAATCGTCTGCAGTATTCAGGCAGCTCCATGCAGCCTCTCCTTCCCGGAGCACCGTGAGGACATTCATGGCGGGGTTCTAAATGTGCAGTGCGAACATGCGTACGTACCAGAACCAAGGACGGTCAAGGTCAGGGGCTTAGAATCTTGAGGCGCCATTTTGTGTGATTTTGCTGCAGCTGTAAACAACCTCGAGGTCCCAAGTGAGCAGCTGTTCAGTGACTGGAATGTCAAAAGAAATCCTGGGGCCAGCGACGTCGGCGCGTAAAGTAGCTCCCGCCTCTACCCCACACGCCGACGATATGCGGCCAGCCTTGCGCCCAGCGACTCCACCACAGCTTTCTCGTTATCAAACTCGCGCCCTCACCGAATCATTCCACGCCCCCCACGCATAACCACGGCACCTGACCTTCACGCCGCAGGGTCTAGCTACCCCAGACTCCACTCTGCACCGAGGCACAGTCACACGCGTCGCGCACCATGGCCGACCCATTCGAGGTGCGCCAGCGGTTCACGACGCTGCTATCGCATCTGAGCGCGTCGCACACATCGATCCAGAAAGCCGCCAGCTATGCGCTTAAGAACCGCGACATGGACGAGGACCTGCACTCGTGTATTCTCGAGCAGCTGGACCGCACCAACATGAACACGCGCGCGAACATCATGTTCTTCATCGAGAGCCTGTGCGAGATGGCTGCCAAAGACGGTGGGCCGTCTACAGGCGAGGGCAGTGCAATGGGCTTCGTGAGGATGCTGCAGCGAGACATCTTACCGGTGGTCGAGAGCGTTATTGGTGTAGAGGGAGCAAATGTCAGGGTAGTGCGCAAGGTAGGCCAGGCCTGTAGTAATGAAAGCAATAGTCCGGGGCATTTTTACTTATGCGTGACAGGTCCTCAACACCCTGCAAAAGATCGATATCCTCCTCCCCGAGACTGTAACGGAGCTCGACGCTGTTCTCAGATCCCGCGAGCCAGACGACCCCTTTGACGCCTCGCCCTCAAATGTTGCCTCAACTAAGAATGTCAAACTTGAGAAACGCCAGATCGAGCACCGCATAGAAGAAGACCGCGAGCGACATAAGAGATTACGAGAAAGCATTTGGGCGGTGCCAGGTGAGGGCGAGGAGGAAATGCACAAGCTGTGGGACGAAGCAAGTGATATTGGGGAGGATGACTATATCATTGGGAAAGAGGACAAGGAAGAGAGGGGGCGGGCTATTGCGTTTGGGTAGGCTGTGGCGTCCGGAGCAGGACGACAAATCATGTTGAGGCGTTCTTGGGATACTGCATTTTCGTGGGCGTTGGATAGTAGGAATGATACCAAATGGCATACCTCTAGTATTAGCCTGAGGTCTCGGTTTTTGCTGGCTGCATGGGTATGTTGATTGACCGCCAGCGAGCGCATGCGCTTCAGCCTACACGCGGTCCATAATACCACACGTATATCGACAACACTCAAAAATTTCGACCAATGTCATATGCCATACATATCTGTACACGCCACAGCTCGCTATGATACAGTATTTGTCTCCACGCTGTCCGTTCCAGACTCTAGAAGACCTCTTTACTCCATGATGGCTGTCGCACCGAGCGCCTTGAGTGTCTCGACAATCTTCTCTGCCTCCTCCTTAGGCACACCCTCCTTCATCATCTTCGGTGCACTCTCGACAAACTTCTTACTGTCTACCAACGACAGTCCCAGCATGCTCTTGATCTCTTTGATGACCTTGGGCTTCGACCCCGCGTCGAACTTCTCAAGCTTGAGGTTGAAGAGTGTCTTCTCGGCGGCGGCGGGTGCGGCCTCTTCCTCTTCGGCAGCGGGTGCGGCACCAGCTGGGCCGGCACCAGCGGCGGCGAAGCCACCCATGGGCATGTCGGGGATATTGAGGCGAGTCTAGCAGCACTACGTTAGCTGATTGTATCCCGTGAATGCTGAGGCGCTCTCGGGTGCAAGGAGGCGCGTTTCGTGGCGACACAATGCTCGCTTGGACAGGAACTTCCTCAAGCGTGTGGCAATTGAGGTATGCTGTTGACAGCACGTGATCGTCACATGAAATCTACCGCCCTCAGTGCGCGCTTCACGCCTCGACTGCGGTCCCAGTCCAGAGTATCGCGCTTGAAGCTCTGAGAGCAGTACTGGTGCCAGGCACCATTCACGCCAACACCAGCTAGGATCTGCATCCTGTCCTTCCATTGTATCCTGGTCGTACCTTCAGTGTCGAGACGAGGTCTGCTGTTTCGAGCAGCGTCAATTGGCTGATCTGGTCGACGATGGTCGCAATCTTGGGGTTCGCCGGCGCCGCAGCATCAGACTGCCACCTCCGCTGTATCCTCTGCTGTGCTCCCCCAGCGGCCGAACGTGCTCCCATCGTAGGGCGGGCAGCGCAGACGCAGCGCCTCAGGGCGCGAGATGCGGGGGCGGACATGATGTGCTGTGTGGATCGGGTGGTCGACGTGTTGGATGGCAGTCTGTCGTCGTTGGCCGCAAAATCGACATACGGAAATGCACATTTGCGGCTTAGCGCCACGCTTGTCTAGGTGGAAGGTGCATGGGCCTTGGACCCGCAAAAAAGTGAGTTCTGTCTGAGAATTGTACATGGAGAGAACTTCAACGCCACAACAAACCACGCACATTGTATGAAAGCGTCGAAACTATGGGAAGGCGCCCCGAAATCAATACACAACACAGTTACTGCAAACTCGAACGGTAACAGCGCCATGGTCTCGAACATGGCTAATATCAATGCGCTTGCCACGGAAGCTCTGAAGCCTGCTTCTACAGACGATCTTTTCGTCCAGTTTCAGAGCTTGTTTACGGAAGTCAGTGCAAGATGGATCCAGTCTGGCGCCCAAGCTGAAGAAAAAATCGCCGCTTTCGGACGTATCCTCCCTCTTGTGCCTCATCTTGCAGAGCACGTGGAGCGCTTCCTGGCGCATGTCTCGCAGTCAGCGTACTTCGGATCACAGAATCAGCAGAGTCCTAGCACTTCTGAGAGCTCACACATTGTCGAACTACTGCTTGGTGCCTTTCGTCTGCTCAGCTATGACTGCCGGACTTTCGCCCAATATGTGCGTCCAATCGCCCTCCAACAGCTTTTCCAGCATCCGGACCGCTCCGTGCGGTATGTTGCAATCCGTTTGTTCTGTCTGTATGTCCACGCAGCGGATCATGCGACCCAAGAGATGATCAAGAGAGATATCGGTGAGGGAGAAATAGAAGGAACATGGGAAGGGCAGCAGATTGATTACAGATTCCTCTCTTTGTGGGAAGAAAAGAGATGGAAGGGTATGTACTCGAGGTTGCGACAGCGACCAACGGATTGCCAGAGTGGAGCCGCCCACTTGTACTCAGACCTGTCGCCGTACACGGTCAACATCAATGGAACGCTGCTGCCACGACTTGATGGTGCTGCTTCTCAGGAAAGGCCTGCTGAGCTCATCTCAACACCCACAACCGAGCTCAACATGAGCAGTATTGCCAATGGACTGCTTGGTTCGAGCCCCCTACTTCTTACTGGACTCGCAGGATCAGGAAAGACACTATTGATACGACACTTTGCTTGGCAGCTCAACAAGCTCGACACCATGGTAACACTCCATCTGAACGAGCAGAGTGACGCAAAGCTGCTCATTGGCATGTATGCCACAGGATCAAAGCCAGGAACTTTCGCCTGGAAGTCCGGTGTCCTGACGACGGCTGTTCGAGAGGGGAGATGGATTTTGATTGAAGATCTGGACCGAGCGCCGAACGAAGTTGTTAGCACTCTCCTGCCGCTGATTGAACGTGGTGAGCTCCTGATACCTAGCCGTGGAGAGACGGTGCGCGCTGCAAGAGGCTTCCGTATCATTGCTACAATGCGGAGCACGCTCAATCCCCGTGGGCAGGAGATCATACCTCGACAAAACATGATCGGACATCGATTCTGGAATTCGATCACAGTACGAATGCCTGAGCTTAAGGAGTTTCAGCAGGTCATTTCAGCAAAGTATCCGGTGCTGCAGAAGCATATCGCGGGCATCATGAGAACCTACTCCCGGTTGTTGGGGCTCTATTCTGACGCAAAGTTTTCATCCGAAAATGGTACATCACTACGTGCGATGACCCCACGCGATCTTCTGAAGTGGTGTGACAGGATAGCTGTGCTCCTCGCTCAAGCATCATCTTTCAGCACCGCCCAAACGGACGACATTTTTATGGAGGCGTTCGACTGTTTTGCTGGCAGCTTGCGCAGTGATTCGACGCGGCTCAAGGTCATGGCCTACGTAGCGGAAGAGCTCCACATTGATCCGCAAAGGCGCGATCATCTTCTTCGCGATCGATCAGTCAAGCTGTCGGTGTCCGCTAAGCCAACATCAGCCGGAACGATTCAAGTTGGACGAGCTAGGCTATCGAAGCACAAATCATCGAAGCGAACGATGTCTAGCAGGCCCTTCTCTACCAATGACTACACTCTGCGATTGCTTGAAAAGGTCGCCGTAGCCGTTGACCGCAAAGAGCCCTTGCTTCTGGTTGGTGAGACAGGTACTGGAAAGACAACAACCATTCAGTATCTGGCTGAACAGCTTGGTCGAAAACTTGTCGCCTTCAACCTATCTCAGCAAAGCGAGAGTGGTGATCTTCTAGGAGGATATAAGCCCGTCAATGTTCGCAGCCTTGTTATCCCGCTCAAAGACGAATTCGATGATCTGTTCGACACGACCTTCTCAAGAAAGAAGAATCTGCGATTCATCGAGATGCTGGGAAAACGTGTTGCAAAGGGTGAGTGGAAGCGTGTCTGTACTCTGTGGCGAGAAGCGCTGAAGATGGTGGATGCTGCGCGTAAAGCACACGAGTCGCAGCCTTCGTCTCCGGATGCGGATGGTGATCAGCCCAGAAAGAAGCGGAAGATGGACTCATTGCCCGCAAACTTCCCTGGATCGCGCTGGGAAAAGTTTGCGATAGATTTGCACGATCTCGAGGCTCAACTTGCAAGCGGCTCGGAGGCATTTGCATTCTCATTCCTGGAGGGCAACATCGTCAAAGCCGTCAGGAACGGTGACTGGGTCTTGCTTGACGAGATCAATCTGGCTTCCTCGGATACGCTCGAAGCCTTGACCGATCTGTTGGGTGGAGGGCCCGATGGGAACCCTTCGATTTTGCTCACAGAGACTGGCAGCGTGGAGCGTGTCGTTGCACACCCCAATTTCCGTGTCTTTGCCGCAATGAATCCTGCCACTGACGTCGGAAAGAAGGATCTCCCTCCTGGTATTCGTTCCAGATTCACGGAGCTTTATGTCGAGAGCCCAGACAGTGACGAGAAGAGCTTGCGCAACATCGTCGAGAAGTACCTTGGAGGAGATGGCGTTGACCCGGCCATCATCAGAACTGCGCGCGATGTCACCAGCCTCTATCTCGAAATCCAACAGCTTGTCAAGGCAAACATGCTGGTGGATGGCGCCGATCAGAAGCCTCACTTCAGTCTGCGTACTCTTACACGAACACTCACCTACGCACGAGAGATGGCACCTTTGTGTAGCCTTCGACGCGCTCTCTATGAAGGGTTTCACATGAGCTTCCTCACCTTCCTGAACAAGGCGTCTGAAGACCTTGTTGCAGCTCTTATCACGAAGCACATGTTCCCGCAGAAGGCGTCTTTGAAGGCCGAACTAAACAAACCACTCCAGCAGCCGAATGACGGTCGCGCATACGTAAGGCAGGGTCATTACCTTCTTCGACAAGGCCCACAGCCAGTGCAGGAAGAGCCTCATTACATCATAACTAACTTTGTAAAACGGAATATGAACAATCTCATCCGTGCTGCATCGACAAGAAGATACCCCGTCTTGATCCAAGGCCCGACATCATCTGGCAAAACAAGTATGATTGAGTACCTTGCAAAGCGATCTGGCAACACCTTTGTACGAATAAACAACCACGAGCACACTGATCTACAGGAGTACCTCGGTTCCTATGTGTCGGGCGCCGATGGAAAGCTTACATTTCAGGAGGGTATCCTTGTTCGAGCTCTGCGTGAGGGTCACTGGATTGTGCTCGACGAATTGAACCTGGCACCCACCGATGTTCTGGAAGCGCTTAACCGACTACTTGATGACAATCGTGAGCTCCTCATTCCTGAGACACAGGAAGTCGTTCGCCCTCACGATGACTTCATGCTCTTCGCAACTCAGAACCCCGCAGGTCTCTACGGAGGACGAAAGGTGTTGTCTCGAGCGTTCCGCAACCGTTTCCTTGAGCTTCATTTCGATGATATTCCCGTCGAAGAACTGAAAGAAATTTTGCACCGACGTGTCCAGATCCCCGAGAGTTGGTGCGCAAAGATTGTCCAAGTATACAAGGAGCTCTCTACATTGCGTCAAGAGAACCGTATCTTCGAGCAGAAAAGCTTTGCAACGCTTCGAGACTTGTTTCGATGGGCACAGCGTAAGGCTGAGACCATTCAAGATCTTGCGGTCAACGGATATATGCTTCTAGCGGAGCGTGTGCGCAAAGAAGAGGAGCGCGTGGCCGTCAAAAAGATCATGGAAACCGTCTTGAGCAAGAATGGACCGCGGGTCGTTATCGAAGATGGACAACTATTCAGCCAGGAGAACGTTCAGCAGATCATCGACAGTGCTCCGGACGGCACGAAGAAGATCGATGCTGGTGTTGTTTGGACTCGTGCCATGAGAAGGCTTTTCGTGCTTGTTCGCAACGCAATGGTAAACAACGAGCCAGTCTTACTGATTGGTGAAACCGGATGTGGGAAAACCACTGTTTGCCAAATGTTGGCAGATGCATTTGGCAAAGAGCTCCACATCCTGAACGCGCACCAGAACACCGAGACTGGTGATCTGATTGGTGCCCAGCGTCCAATCCGCAACAGGGCAGCGATCGAAGAACATCTCATGCGAGATGTTCTCGAAGCGTTGGAAGGCATACCGTTAGAAGTCAACCCTCAAACTCTGGACCTGGACGCGCTTCTACACTTGTACGATCAAATCGAAAAGGAGCCTGCTGTCACAATCCGGCAAGAGCTGCGCGTGTCGATTCAGGTCAGCCGTATCAAGTCTGGAGCACTCTTTGAATGGGCAGACGGAAGCCTTGTTAACGCCATGAAGACAGAGCAGTACTTCCTGCTTGACGAAATTTCGCTCGCCGATGATTCTGTTCTGGAACGTTTGAACAGCGTCCTAGAGCCTTCGCGCACACTCCTGCTTGCTGAGAAAGGCCCTGTCGATTCGCTTATAGTCGCTGGTCCTGAATTTCAATTCCTCGCCACCATGAATCCCGGTGGTGACTATGGCAAAAAAGAGCTCTCACCCGCACTTCGCAATCGTTTTACAGAGATCTGGGTACCGGCCTTGTCTGATCTCGAAGATGTCTTGCAAATCGTCAAGTCCAAACTCAACTCGAATGCAACACAGTACGCGGAAGCTATTGTCTCCTTCTCGCAGTGGTTCAACGACAAGTACAACACGTCCGTTGCATCATCAGTCTCGATTCGAGACACTCTTGCTTGGGTCACATTTGTCAATAGCACAGCGCACAGGGAACCTGTGTTCGGTGTCGTCCACGGTGCTGCCATGGTTTTTATCGACACACTTGGTGCCAATCCAGCAGGACTGCTCGCTATTTCTGCTGCATCGATCAACGATGAACGCAAGGCTTGCCTTGATGAACTCAGCAAGCTTCTCAAACAAGACATCTCGCCTTTGTATTTTGGGCAAATTGATCTTGTTAGCTCAGCACAAACTTTCCAGCTCGGCACCTTCTCAATCCCAAAGTTCTCGCCTGCTGCCGCGGAGTCAAATAACTTTGCTCTCGAAGCACCGACCACACGTGGCAATGCTATGCGCGTGGTGCGTGCCCTCCAGCTTGCTAAACCGATTCTACTGGAAGGTAATCCAGGCGTTGGAAAGACCACCCTCGTCACTGCTCTTGCCAAGGCGATTGGGAAGCCTTTGACTAGGCTCAACCTTTCCGAGCAGACCGATTTGATGGATCTGTTCGGCTCTGACGTCCCAGTCGAAGGTGGCGCTGCCGGCACTTTCGCATGGCGCGATGCACCATTTCTAAAAGCTATGAAGAATGGCGACTGGGTGCTGCTCGATGAGATGAACTTGGCCTCGCAATCCGTTCTTGAAGGCCTCAACGCCGTCCTGGACCATCGTGGTGAGGTCTATATCTCCGAGCTCGATCAAACGTTCCACAAGCATCAGGAGTTTCGCGTTTTCGCGGCGCAGAATCCTCACCATCAAGGTGGCGGACGCAAAGGCCTGCCAGCATCCTTTGTGAATCGTTTCACAGTCGTGTACGCAGATGTCTTCCGTCCCGAAGACTTGACCCTGATCTGCAAGAAGGTGTTCCCCAATATTGGGGAGGAAGAGATCAATAAACTCATTGGCTTTGTTGCACAATTAGAC
>JUDZ01008962.1:0-13668 GCA_000812845.1 Stagonosporopsis tanaceti | reverse complement strand
CCCCCCCCCAAACACTATACGCAATACCCCTTCATCCCCTTTTAGGAAGGCCCCACCAAGTGGAGACACGGGAGACGTCCCACCGCGAATCCACTGTAAGAATCCACAGGAGTTTGATTCCGATGCTGCAATGACCGTTGTAATTTCGGGCTTGCTATGGGATGGGGTGTTTTTCTTTCACCGCCTGCCACTCTCTGTCTCTCTCTCTCTTGCTTACCGGGCTACAAAAGGGCCGCGTGAAAGCATGTTCGTAGAAGTTTTTTGTTTTTAATTTCATTTCAATTTCGCATGGTCACTTGCCGATGTGCGGGCCTGCGCAACTGAAAATGTTTGATGAACACCGCATGCGCGACGCGTGATGTGCGTGGTTGGGTTGTCGGGCGTGTTTGAGGGCCCGCGTTTTGCATATCATGAACGGGGCTGTCAAGCGCGTTTGTGTGCGGGGAGGGCTGCGATTGCAATGGCACTGCGAGTGCGACGGTGTGCGGCGATGTGACATACGATTATGAGTGGGGGTGTGAAACTGTTGAGGGAGTCGCACAAGTGATCAGGATGACGTGCAGTGCATGCAGTGCAGTGCACGAGTTGTGCAGGAACTAAGACTTGGAAGCTGGCCTTGCTGCTGAGCAAAGGCAATATTCAATTGTTCGATCTCATCGTGCGCTGTAGCTCTACTGCGAATTCGTCGCAGCTGTAGGAAATCCTTTGCAAACACCAAAGCTCCGTGATCCTTGCCCATATGCATCGATATGCCCGATAAAGTGCGCCCAGTGCGCCATGACCCAGATCTGTCCCGTGGAAACATGCCCTAGAACGAGCCAGAAATATGTACATTAAGTACAAGCAATAAACAGTAGAATGTGGATATCATAATGATGTCGAAAGAAGTGCGCGTGAAGTATTAGTCGAAGGTCATGCTCGAAACATGTACTAAGCGACTCTGGAGACTGTTAGCTGTGGTTTGGATATGTGCGGTGCGGGTCAACGAACCTGTGACAGTGTTGTTGCTAACGGAGCCCATAACAGGCTCAGTTGTGAGGAATCTCCTTGCTCTTGCCGTCACCGGCCCATACACCACCACCGACCGCTCGCGAGATGCCTACACCAAGACCAACCGCAGCACCAATGACAAGGAGGGCGATGATGATCTTGATCCATAACCTCTGCTTAGTGTTCAAGCCCTGGAACAGGTTGCAGCCCTTCTTGCGCTTGTGGTCCTTTCGCTTCTCGAGCACAGCTTGCCTCGACGGCCACATTGTGCAATCCTTGACTTCTCTGACACGGCCATCGACCGACACCTTGGGCAATTGCTGGGTAGTGGCGGCTGACAGAGGAGCACCGGCCTCAAGATCGCGCTCGAAGGTGTTGATCTCAAGGTGAGTCTTGCTCTGGACCGCGCTCACGTTATCCAGAGAGCGACGAGCATCTGGGTGCTTGTAGAAAGCAGAGTAGGGGTTGGAAGAGTCAATGGCCATCTCCTTTGCGGCGGCGTCTGCCGTGGCTGTCGTCATTGTCGATGCGTTGGAGGACACAGGCAGGAGTGCAGGCGAAGGGGTTGACTTGGGGACAGGCGTGCTCTCAATGGTGGCACCGAAGGTGATGGGCTCCCTCTCGTTGTTCGTCGACATTGTTGGTATTAGAAGGAGTGGTTGGTGACAAGGACAGTGTTTGCAGGCGTCGAGTATGCAGGGCCGCAGGGACAAGTTGGCAAGAGGACCCTTTCCAGCGGTAGCTCACAGCAGATGCAGCGGAGAAATGCTGTGCAACGTTGATTGTCCAAGCGGAACTGGCAGCAAGAATGACACACGGGTCAGGTGACTTGGTTTGGTGTCGACTGCCGTGACGTGAGGTGGTTTCCTCGTGAAGTGCTCCTGAGATGGAAGGGGCTGAGCCACAAAGGGGACAAGGGTGCTGATTGCAAGGAAGGAGCGAAGAGTAGATATAGGCGGTAGTAGCTGGTCGACCGGCGTGCTTCAGCTACAATTGCTGCGGGGGCAAAGCAGAGAACGACGAGAGTGCAGCGAGCGAAGAACGGTACAGCTAGCAAAAGGAGCGTAGCTGGCGGGCGCAGGCCGTGATAATGAGCTTGGAGGAGAACTCCAGGCCCAGGGCCGGGGGAAGGTCTGAGCGGGCGCAGAGTTCCAGGCTAGAGGGCCGATCGCGCTGCTAGGCCCAACGAGGCCCGGTCCCTGCGAGTCGACCATGTCGGCCCTTTCGTTTGATAGGCTGTGCCGCTATTGTTCACTTGTTTGCACTTGTTTGCACTTGTTTGCGCCTGTCTGTCGCAACGCTACTCTCAACGCTCTGGCGGCCAATGTCACTGGAGCTGCAGGCACCGCCGTTCGCGCGCTGTCTTGCCCTCACACGCTCGGGTAAAGAGCTGATTGTGGCACCCCAAGCACCAGGATTCTTGACGCTGCAACGCGCCGAACGCGTGCTCGTCACGGAGTCCCTGAGCGACTTCTGCACAGCGCCGCACTCGAAGCAGTCAAGCTCGCTTGGTCCTGAATCTGTGCTGAACGACTGGAGCTTGGCTCGCAAGCATGAGCCCAGACGAGCGAGATTGCGGTTAGACTCCAGGTGCTTGGGGGGCGGATTTCGAGCCGAGACGCCTTAACTTCATGCAAAGTGCGGCGCGAGTGATTGGCACTTGACCTGCCCGTCTCGTCATGACAGAGATGCGCGCAGACGATGTCCTGCTGAGCGCCTTCCAGGCGTCTGGAACACTGTCTCGACTGCATGCGTCGGCGCCACCGCGTTGGAAAGCCCAACAGCCTTGCTGTTCTGACTTCAAGTGCCTCGTGGCGCACGCATGCTTGTGAATTGGCCGAGCTAGGTTGACGGAGTGGCCCCGCGTTGGCTGACCAGACGCTCCAACAGCAGAAGTCTTTCGATACCAAGCCACTAGATCCTACCACGCTTTGCGCTGCTCTGTTGAGGCCTTGCAGCGTGCGGCTGGTGAAGGTTTATCAAAGGGACAGCCTCGCGCTCAGCTGCTGCGAAGCACATAACAGCAACAATAAAACCACAACCAATGTCTACGCAGGGCACTATCGATCATGGCATCTTCAGCTTGCAACATTCGCAACCGTGATAACATTTTCCTTGAATTTCAAGTCCTCGCTGGTGCGAAACAGACCCTCGCTTGACATGCCCAAACTCAGGCTGACATTGGAGGAAGAACGTCCCAAATGCCGCTACAAACGTCACGCTCATGCGCGTCAATCAGACTGCATCCATAACCAGCACAGCGTGCAATATGAGTGTACATACTGTATCAAGCCGCCGACATTCTCTGCCGGGTGTCCTCATCCTTTGGGATTCCATGTAGCGCGATAACACTCGATTACGGTTGCAGCGCAACCAACCTGCACCACACCTGCGCCTCTATCGAACGCCTGATTGTTAGTACTTCCTAAGGAAGTCCTCTCTCCGAATTCCACTACGCTCGCACATGCCTCTGAAGATACCACCCTGCTCATACAGGTCAAGTGGCGTATCCAGCTCGGCAATCTGTCCCTGGTCCATGACACAAATGCGGTCATAATTGATGATGGTCTTGAGACGATGCGCGATGCAGAGAAGCGTCTTCCCCGCAAATCCCTCTACAATCGTCTGCTGGATCTTCTGGTCTGTCTCAAAGTCGACACTGGATGTTGCTTCGTCGCAGACGATAATCTGTGATCCGCGGACAAGTGCGCGAGCCAGGGCGAGCAGTTGTCGCTGGCCCAAGGAAAAGTTGAGTCCTTCCTCCTCCACAACAGAGTCAAGATGGATGCGGCCGCTCTTGTCACCCATTTCTGCATCGTTTGACACCAGGTCAGCCTGGCGAAGTGCAGACCACAACTCTAAATCGGACTTCTTGTGGAATGGGTCAAGGTTGCTTCGGATCTGCAAATGTGGTTAGCATTGTATCATTCGTCAAGCATCTGTTCAGCACTTACAGTTCCTTTGAAGAGGGTAGGGTCTTGAGGAATGATTGCCAGGTTTGATCGCAGGTTCTGTAGACCAATTTTACTGATATCCAAACCATCGATGGTGATCGAGCCGCCAGCCAACTCCTGAAGGCGGAAGAGAGCAGACATGATCGAACTTTTGCCCGCTCCCGTACGACCAACAACACCGATGCGCTCGCCAGCGCGGACATGCATGCTCAGGCCCTTCAGCACAAGCGGCAGACCGTCACGATATCTCATCTCGACGTTCTCGAAGACGATCTCGCCATGCTCGGGCCAGGTTGGTCGGACCTGAACATCAGTGTGGAGAGGTGCTTCCTCCTCCAGCTGCGTGCCGTAGTGGTAGATACGCTCAGTGGAGTTCATGTTGTTCTCCACTTCAGCCAATTGTCGGACCGTGAACTGGATCATCTGGACGATGGTGAGAATGTAGGACAGAACGAGACCAGCGATGCTGGGGTCGACGTTGAATCGTGACGTAACGACAAGAATACCCGTGGTGAAGACGAGTAGAATGCCAACAACATCCAGACGACTGCTGAGCCAGCGCTGGTTGGCAAACGTCAGGTAGTACGCGCTGTTCATGTCGTCGATGGCCTCTCGTACGGTGCGAGAGAACTGGTTCTGCAAGCCATAGGCACGGATAGTTGGTGTGCCCATGACAGCCTCACCGAAGCGTGCGAACACAGTACTGCGTAGGACAGCCTCGTGGCGCTTGACCTCACGGGCCGAAGATCTGTAGAAAGCAGCCGAAAACATGAAGAAGATGAGCAGCGGCCCGAGGGCGATGGCGTAGTAGTAATAGTAGGAGATGATCAGGATAAAAACCGATATGATCATGGCAAGCGTTAGGAAGTACATACGGATGGCGTCGGTGAGCGTATTGTCCATGACATCGATGTCCTTCGAGAAGCGGTTTGTGATGCGTCCAAGGGGTGTAGTATCAAAGAACGACATTGGTGCGCGGAGGACCCGAGTGATGGCCATATGCAGCATCTTCTTGCCGGCTTCAGTACCAAAGACAGACACAGCCCATGAGAACAGGAACATGAGCAGGGCTTGGCTGAAACCAAAGGCAGCGTAAGCACCAATGTAAGCGCCTTCGCTGTAGCCAAACTTGTCAGAGGTCCAGTACGATAGCCACAAGCTGGTGACGATGTTGGCTCCTTGCGACAAGACAAGCAGGATGAAAACAAGTGGTCCGACCCAGATGCCGCCTCCTGCCTTGATGTACTGAAACCATACATCCCAAGATACGTTCTTGGTAGCACGCTCCTCGACTTGCATGAGCGCTGCAGCCTTCTTTTGCTTCTTTTGCTTCTTGGCGACCTTCTTCTCATCCTCGACCTCATCCTCAAGGACCTCTTCCTCCTCTTCATGCTTTTCTTCCGAAGCGGTCATAGTCATGAGCTGCTGAAAGCCTTCGTTATGGGCCATCAAGTTCGGGAAAGTGTCAACCGCCTGCACCTCTCCTTTCTCGACCCAGATGATTCTGTCGCATCGGCTTAAAACATGGAGCTGGTGAGTAGCCAAGATACGGCACTTGTCCTTTAGCAATCCGCAGATAGCATTATCCATGATGTGGCGGCCGACGTGCGCATCCACGGCGCTGAGTGGATCGTCCATAAGCACGATATCGGCGTTGAAGTAGATGGCTCGCGCGATGTTCATTCGCTGCTTCTGTCCACCAGATACAGTGATGCCACGCTCGCCAATCTCGGTAGCGTCGCCAACTGGAAGCATGTCCAGGTCTGGTCTCAATGCGCATGCATCGATGACCTGATCATACCACTTCTGGTTGAAGTCCTTTCCAAAGATGATGTTTTCACGGACTGTAGCATTCTGAATCCACGCATACTGCGGACAAAAGGCACGAGAGGCGCCCATGGTGACTTCACCGCTTGTCTTGCGCATGTCGCCGGCAAGGGCACCAAGCAGAGAGCTCTTTCCAGACCCAACGCTTCCAATGATAGCGACGAGCTCGTTCCTGCCGAACGTAAGGTTCAGCCCCTTCATCTCGAACGGCTTTTCCTCCGCTGCATTTTTCTTCCTTTCCTGGTCTGCAACCTGTTCGTTCTCTTCAGTCTGCACCCTTGCCTTGGTCTCGGCCTTCGTTTCGTTCCCAACCTTCTTCTTGTTTGGTCCGCTCGATGCTTCATCGCTTGTCGGGTGACGTTCCCAAGTAAAATCTGCGTTGGAGAGAACAACGGCATCTTTGGCCTCGTAGTCCCACTTGGCGCTATCTTCAGCCTCTTCAGCCATCAGGAACTCTTGTATGCGCTTCACTGAAGCATTGGCATCAATGACCTGGCCAATGACAAGAGGCAAGAAGTTCAATGGGATACGCATCGAATTGAATAGCGCCAAGGAGGAGAAGATCTTCGCTGGGTCCATGTTAGGATTGACCTGGGAAAATGTGATGAATGACAGCATGGAAGCAAAGACCGGCATGGACATTCCAACGGCGAGAACAGCGTTTCGGATAGTAAGCAGGACCTGTATTCCTCGGATTTCCTTCTTCCTGATATCCTGGATGCGCTGGAGGAAACTTGTCTCCCAGCCAAAAAACTTGACAAATCGCACTGCCTGTAGAATTTCCTGTGTCAGACTGACACGCTGATCGCTGACCTTGTTGATTGCTACACGGCGGTGGAACAAAGATTTGACACACCGAGCCAGCAACGGCATTGCGATCAGAATCAATCCAAGACCAGGGAGAGCACTGTATGTCAGGTTGACCAGGAGAAGAGCTGTTGTGATCAAAATACCAATTGGTGCAGTCCAGATCATGTGGAAGAAACCACTGGCCTGGTCAACACGGTATGTGTCAGTGGACATCAAGTTGACAATCCGGCCGTTGCCCCAGCCCTCACCACCTCCTGCGACATCCGTGGGTCCCGACTTCTCCTTCTTTTGCTTCTTCTTGAGAATCTTCTGATACCACTTTCTCTCTTCTTCACTTCCTGGCTTGATCTCTGGTGGTGGTGCGTCAAGAACGGCTTGACCACCCGCCTTCGCTCTGCCAGACAGCTTCATTGCCTTGTCGAAGATAGCTGTAATCAGCACAGCGCGTGCTTGCCCACCAACCATCATTCCACGGTACATGAACTGGTTGGTAAACAAACTCTGAAGAGCCTGCATCGCTGTGATTCCGACTACAAGTCCGATGCCTTCACCAATAGCTGGTGCAGGTGCATCACTGCGCTGAGCAACGTAGGCTCTGACGGCGAAGTTGATCAAGTACCGCAGCACGAAAGGTGCCACAGCCTGAATGACGGATGCGGAGAGCTGACAAAGACCTCCAATGATGAATTCGCGTTTGAATGTGTCAAACAGGGCCATCAACAATGGCTTGTCGCCACCCTCCTTCAACCTCCTCTCGAGTGCTGCGTTCAAACGCTCTATAAGAACATCAGCACTTCTGTCAGGGTTCACGGCCCAGATATCTGTCTTCTCGAGCGGTCGCTTGTATCCCGTGGCCATCAAAGGCTGCATCCATTGAAAGCTAAGTCGACTGAGTACATTGGCGGTGTGCTCCGGGCAAACTTCCCGTTCCTTCGGAATTGGTGGCTTGGGGCCCCATTTCAACGGATTGAGTCTCTTGTAGAACTTTTTCTTCCGTATCGAAATCTTTGTGCTTGCATCGCTGTCGCTAAGGTCTGATAACACACTGGTGTTACTCTCGAGGCGGGATAGACCCTGCCGCCTCTTCGGGTCCGCCTCCGGGTCATGTGCGCTGGGCTCAGTCTTGATCGGTTCGTATTCTGTAGGCTTTTCTGCTGCCGCTTGAGGATCTACAAGTCCGATCTCCTTATTCTTCTCCTCAAACGACGACGATGAGGACGACATCGTATGTTGGTGTTGGCCCAAGGTGGCGAGTCCAGGAAGCCGACTTCCGAACGCGAATTACTCGAGGGGAGCCGATCCGCTCGATCGTGGCGCTTTTGCAAACTCTTTCTTCTCTCCACGCCCCTGAACTGGAAGCGACCGTGTATTCCTGGGGCTGAAGTACAGCAAGTGAATGTCGCGAAAGCCTGGAGGAAGGCGAGTTGGTACGTTTGCGAAGTGCAGGGCTAGTGATATATCCTGGCGACAGTCATGAAATCAGTGCGTATCCTAAGGCTAGCCCATCGGACAAGACGGACATAATGCGTCGCCAATCAGAGAACACGCGAAGGGCGGCAGAATCTGGGGTTTGCTAAGCACCAAAGAATGTTCTGCGCCATCGGCTGCTGGTCTTGCCCGACGTTCCGACGTTCAGTTTTGCAACTGTCCGCGGGGGCATAGAGGTCAAGTCGGGGCTTACAGGTCGAGTCGGGACTCGATACTTCTGTGTTCGACCCATTGTCGATCATCTCAAGTATCTGAATGAGTTATTGCACACATTGCTTTTGGTTCGACAGCTGTTCGTCGCGATGTTGCTTCCACGGCTCTGCATCGTATTATTGACGTATTGAGGCAGCTGACGCACGATCGCTGCCGTCCCACTTCCCGACTAGACTAGCGGGCGGGTGGAAAGCTTGTGTCGAAAAGAACATGGATTACCAACCGGACGAGTTGCCTCCAGTATTGTTGGGTGAGGTGAGTAATCAACGAACACAAATATCGTTATTCACTTCAACCCTCACAGCCATGAAGGCATCCTCGGGTATGGAAAGTGACCGCAGTCCTCGCTCTTCTGCTCTGCGTGCTCTGCGCAGCCGGCATAGTTTCCAAAGCCGCATTGCTGGTGACGGGCTATGTGACGCGTTGTTTATGAGTTCACCTGCGTGGCCTGTCTGCAGGGCGGGTCTCGCTCTTCCGTATGTCGTTCTTGACCGAAGCACCTGCCATTTGTGCATAGTCGATACCCGCCTCTTGTCATCTCTTCACCGCATCTGTGTGTGGACTATCACGGAACAAGTAGAGCTCGTTGAACCAATCTGGTCCTGCATGGGGACTGTGCTGCGGAAGAACAATTAGGAGGTATGTATTGAGCTTTCGGCGAAGGTGGGCACTCGGAGTGTTTTATGCGCCGACACGCGCCCTTTGGTGTGAGGTTTAGCACAGCCGTGGAATGTTGATATGGTCGTTCTCAGCGCGTGCTGACAGTAGTTGCATGTGTATATATTCAGGTTCGGCAGGCGCCGGCACTTCTGGAGCACGTTTTCTGGGGAACCGATTGCGACCGACAAGACACCGCAATCACTAGCGCTTTATCCAAGATGAAGTTGCACTTTGTTATACATTTTATTATGCAAATGATTTAAGGCGCTACACATGGAACTCGACACAGATCTCACCAGAGTGTGAATGTGAAAAAGATGGCAGACAGATCCGCACAGTCAGCGCTAGGATTGGAGACTTCCAGCCTCTGCATACATGCAAGCACGGAGGGCTGCTGTTTTGCATTAAGAGGTCTGACACTGCACACGTTCAATATTGTGATTGCCAACCCCCAACCTCAACATCCTTGGCAATACCCACAGGCTTATCAAGCCTTGACTTTGCTGTTCGCGGCTGGCTTCGTTCTCCGCCGCTCCCAAACCATGACATATGCCTCCTTTGTGAAAAGTGTCTCGCCCTGCTCTTTCTCTACGAACAAATCCTGGATACCGTACCAGTCATCTCGACTCCTATCCTTTAGCTGCACTCTCCAAACCTTCGATTCCTGTTCACCTTCTACGCTGTCATCTTTCTTCTTTACAGCTTCGTGTGTAACGTTTGCAACTAGATCGTAGTATATCGGCTCGCCCGGTGGGTGTTCTTTAGGATTCGGCTCGACGTATGGCGACATGTCGAGAGAAGTGACAGGGAATGTAACAATTGTTGGGTTTCGTTCGGAGACAAACTTGTTCTTGCTGAACCGCTTGATGTTGAATAGCAAGTACGGGGGGAGCGGGTGCAGGAGACGATATCGTACACGATCCTTCATCTTCTCTTGTGGTTGTATGCCGTTGTACTTGTTGAGAATCGTAGTCAAGGGCACCTGTGGGATGATATTCTTCTCCAAAGCGTCCTGGAAAAGTGGTGCGGCTGGCAGATCCAGAGTAAGCACAAGAAACTTCGAGACGCTCGACTTGACCGCAGCATCTTCAAACCTCAGACGGTCTCCAGCATCTGCACGTGCTGTGATTTCTTGTGACTCGATCTTCAGTGTTCCCTGGAAGACCTTTTGAACAATACTCGAACCTGGCTTGGTCTTGGAACCCCCGACAGCCAAGTGGAGGTTGTTCAGAAACCAAGAGAGGAAATCGACCGGATCTGACTGCTCACTCAGACTGAAACGCTTCGAAGACCGCAGCGCGATCTCCTGCAGCAATTCGTGTGGTGATACGTGAGTTTTAAACGCACGAGGATTCCAGATCTTCCTGACCAAGGTGCTAAATCGTTGCGCGATTTGTGGTCTTGCCGATAGGTCTTCGAGCATGAAGTAGTTCCGCAGAGGCACCACATGCGACAAAGCCTGTATTGCGACGTTGAAGTAGTCGTTCGCTTTGATATTGTTCATGCCCACAAAGCCCGGGATGTACTCTCTGTTAAACAGATCCCATGACACCTTTGGCTCCTTGTCCAACCGCGCAACTTCTTGCTTGCTCATGCGAGGGTCCACCACGAACTTGATGTCGTCCAAAGATTTCGACTTCACTTCGTAGCCTTCTGGAAGCACGTAGACCTTCTTGGTCTCCATGTTGACGTACACATGGTGCCCTTCTTCCAGTGCATGGAAATATGCTTGCGACTTCGGCCCCCTCCCTTGAAAGTATTTCCCGCAGACCAAACAAGCGTAGACGTTAATGTTCGAAAGCGTAACGGAGCAAAGCTTCTCGAAGTCGAAGTCGAGCACTTTGCGGTTTATAGTGTCGAGGTACAGGTCGGTATATCCAGCTTCTGGTGCAGTCTGTCGCTTTGGCGCAGCCATTGCCGACTCTTCTTCATCGACATCGTCCAGCGCACCTGCTTCCTCAAGCTCTCCATGCTCTTCAGCATCGGCGCCTAGAATGTCGATCTTCTCCTGGTCTTCCAGCCGCGGGGACATGAGCCGCCCGTTTGAATGCGCGCCGTTCGTGTGCGCTTCGTCCATGTCGACATCCTCGACTCGCGCCCGCTTCGATGCTGGAGATGGCGCATCGAGGACATCTTCGAGAGGCTCAAATGCTTGCCGCTTGGACATGACGGGATGTAGAAATGATGCAAGTTGACAATTGGCAGGCAGCGTGTTTAATTCTCAGGCCAAGTTTGTTTCAAGATCCGGTTGCGGTACGCGACACGATGTTGTATATCTGCAAGTTGTGAAGCTTTCGGAGCTCCAGGCATCTGAAAGGCCCGTGCCCGCATCAAACAGTGCAAAATCGCGGGCCGCTCGAAAAAGTCGCGTTGGAAGGCCACCACTGTTGCAACCCCACATCCTCCCAGATACCCCTCCTTGCTTGTTTACCACCACTTGCAAGATGGTACGCATTCGAACTTACCCGAGAAGTCTTTGCTCTACTAACACTGTGTGTCTAGTCGAACCCCACTCAGATCTTTGCGGACGATGTCACGGAGGAGAAGGGTGAGAATGCGCGTCTCTCCGCATTCGTAGGCGCTATCGCCGTCGGCGATCTGGTAAAGAGCACACTGGGGCCGAAGGGAATGGACAAGATCCTCCAATCTGCGTAGGGACCCTCACTCCATGCATGCGGCTAGAGTAAAGCTCACGCAAACCTACAGCTCCACCGGCGAAATCCTGGTCACAAATGATGGCGCTACTATTCTGAAAGCCATCGCCCTCGACAACGCCGCCGCAAAAGTACTGGTCAACATCTCGAAAGTCCAGGACGACGAAGTCGGTGACGGCACCACATCAGTCACTGTGCTCGCCGCAGAGCTCCTCCGCGAGGCCGAAAAGCTTGTTGATCAGAAGATCCACCCCCAGACAATCATCGAGGGCTACAGGATAGCCAGCCGCGCTGCGCTGACTACTCTGGAGAAGATTGCAACCAACAACAGCAAGGATGAGCAGGCTTTCAGGAACGATCTGGAAGCCATCGCGCGGACAACACTGAGCTCCAAGGTGCTGAGCCAGGATCGCGACCAGTTCTCCAAGCTCGCAGTTGATGCTGTCCTCAAGCTCGGCGGCTCAACCGACCTTACACACATCCAGATCATCAAGAAGGCAGGAGGAAAGCTCAAGGACTCGTACCTTGACGATGGTTTCATTCTGGACAAGAAGTTCGGCGTGAACCAGCCCAAGAGAATAGAGAATGCTAAGATCCTGGTCGCGAACACATCAATGGACACAGACAAGATCAAGATCTTCGGCGCCAGGGTGAAGGTTGACTCGACAGGCAAGCTCGCCGAGCTGGAGAAGGCGGAGCGCGAGAAGATGAAGGCAAAGGTCGAACGCATCAAGGCACACGGCATTAACTGCTTCGTCAACCGACAGTTGATCTACAACTGGCCGGAGCAGCTCTTTGCAGATGCCGGCATCTGCTCCATCGAGCACGCAGACTTCGACGGTGTCGAGCGACTGGCATTAGTCACTGGCGGAGAGATCACATCGACCTTTGATCACCCAGACCAGGTCAAGATCGGCGAGTGCGACCTGATCGAAGAGGTTATCATTGGCGAGGACACACTTATCAGATTTTCTGGTGTAAAGGCAGGCAGGGCATGCACTGTTGTGCTCCGTGGTGCCACCGAGCAGCTTCTCGACGAGGCTGAGCGATCGTTACACGATGCCCTTGCGGTTTTGTCACAGACAGTCAAGGAGCCCAGGACAACACTCGGCGGTGGATGTGCGGAGATGAACATGGCGAAGGCCGTTGCTGAGGCTGCACAGAACGTGGAGGGCAAGAAGGCTATCGCCGTTGAGTCTTTCGGCCGCGCACTACAGCAGCTGCCCACCATTTTGGCCGACAACGCTGGTCTTGACTCCAGTGACCTCGTTACACGACTCCGAAAGGCGGTCTACTCGGGTCTGACCAGCTCTGGGCTCGATCTGCTGTCGCCCAGTGGTGGTATTGCAGACATGCGTGAGTTGGGCGTCATCGAGAGCTACAAGCTCAAGCGTGCGGTCGTCTCGTCGGCATCAGAAGCCGCAGAGCTGCTTCTGCGTGTCGACAACATCATCAGGTCAGCTCCTCGTCGCCGCGAGCGCATGTAAGCTTGTGGCACGATTTGCGATGACGAGCATGATACAGTAATGGCTTAGACGAAGTGTACATCACGAACCAAATCCATGCAGTCAAAGACATTGGCAATGATTCAATGAGTGACGTTCAAAGACTTTCATGACACGTGAAGACTTGCACCATCAAACTCACATATGACGTCCAAAGGCGAGTGGTTGGGGCAGGAGAATTATGTTTAACGATTGCAGACCTTGCAGATGCGGCTTGCTCGATACTTTCCGCCCCAGACAAACACGAAGCAAAACTGCAAGGGGATTGTACGAGAGGCCTAAACTGTAAAGTAGTGCAGAAGGACAAGTCCATCCATTGGCCGACGCCTGAGGAGATGGAACTTTGTTGCAGGACAAGTACTCGGAATACGACCGAAAGGCTGTTACCGCGCCCGAAACCTACCACAGTAGACAGCGAGTTCGGTGATCGAGAGCGTACGAAACGCGTCGAACTAGTGGTGCTGGTGGGCCCGGTGTTTGATACACAAGACCGCCTTGCCGTCGTTGTGTGGTGCATGCAAGGACTTCCGGTATGATTCCCGATCCAATGCCTGACGTTGAGCTTCC
>JUDZ01008961.1:0-13653 GCA_000812845.1 Stagonosporopsis tanaceti | reverse complement strand
ATATCAGCGACAATATACAAGCCCACTTCAACAGGCAGCGAACGTCATGCGAGGATGGGGAAATGTCCTCGATGCTGGGGGCTATGCTGCAGTTCAAGGATTCGATTATCAATCAATTGGAAGACGCCGTTCTGGTGTTCGATAAATATGGGTTTTTGAAGCTGAAAAATGAACAGGCGGACGTATATTACAGACAGCTTGGTTATTTGGAAGATATCCAAGGATTGCATTATGATAATTTGTCGCTTGATCAGACGATGTTCTCCGAGGTCATGAGCCAGCATTCATCCTCGCTATGTTGTCCGCTTACGGTCGAAGTGAAAGCCGCTGGACGTTACTATCAGGTGAAACGCTTGTTCATTGAGGAAAAGGATTTATGCGTAGGCGTTATTTTGCATGATATAACCGAGATTAAAATCAAGGAAGCTGAGATCGTTTCGAAATCGGTTGCCATCCGCGAAATTCATCACCGGGTAAAAAACAATTTGCAGATGGTAGCGTCTCTGCTGCGCATTCAGGGGCGGCAGTGCAAAAGCCCTGAAGCCAAAAAATGCCTTGATGACAGTGTCAGTCGGGTGCTTGCGATCGCCGCAACCCATGAATTGCTGTCGACGGAGATCGAAGCCGAAGTGGATCTCATGGATGTTATACGATTGATTGCATCCAATATCGAACGCTGCTTTGTTGATTGCCGTGCCGTCAAGGTGGAGATTGCTTCAGAGCAAAACATTTGTTTGGACAGTGATCGGACCGTAACCGTCGCGCTGATTGTAAGCGAACTGCTGCATAATAGTTACGAACATGCGTTCGAAGATTGTTCGGAGGGAAGAATTTCTGTCAAGACAAAAGTAGAAGGCGGGCTGGTGACGGTCATCGTGGCAGACGACGGAGCCGGGTTCGTTGTCGGGGAAACTTCGCATAAAAGCTTGGGGCTGACGATTGTCCGCAGCTATGTTAAAGACAAGCTGAAAGGGAAGCTTTCGATCGTATCCGGCGATAAGGGCACAACAGTGACTTTTACGTTCAAAAAATAATATCATCGGACTACAAGGGCGTAGTCTTTGAAGCAATGAGGCTTAAAGTAAACCATTCGGGTATATCCGGAAGGTTATCACTTTAAGCCTTTTTGCATTCTTTAAGTGGTAGTCCGAGTGATAAGAAATCAAGCCAGGGGGTGAACAAAGTGGAAGAACAATTGCTCAGCGTTGGCATCGATATGGGAACTTCTACGACCCAGCTGGTGCTGTCTAAGCTCCATATTCAAAACATGGCTTCTTCGTTTTCGGTGCCCCGCTTGGTTATTACGGACAAAGAAGTGGTCTATCGAAGCGACATTTGTTTTACACCCATGTTGGAAGATAACCGGATCGATATGCTGAAGATTCAGTCCTTCGTGCAGGAGCAATACGAGAAGGCAGGCATCCGCAAGGACGAGATTCAGACAGGAGCGGTCATCATCACGGGTGAGACGGCACGCAAAGAGAATGCCAATGAAGTCGTGCTCTCGCTAAGCGGCTTTGCCGGCGATTTCGTAGTCGCAACCGCAGGACCGGATTTGGAGAGCATTATTGCCGCCAAAGGCGCGGGTGCACATTCGTATTCCAAAGAGCATTCCACCTGCATCGCTAACATCGATATTGGCGGCGGCACAAGCAATTTGGCATTATTCGCCGATGGCGATCTGTTGGATACGGGCTGCCTCGATATTGGGGGGCGCCTGATCAAGGTTGATCAAAGTTCGCATGAAATCACGTATATCGCGCCTAAAATCAAGCAGCTTTCCGAGCGAAGGGGATTCCGTCTTGCTATAGGCCAGCGGGTCACTCCGGATGATCTTCAGCCGATTATCGGAGAAATGGTCAAGCTGCTCGAAGAAAGCGTCGGCCTCAGGCCACCGGGAGACTTCTATGACACCATCGTCACCAACAAAGGGTTGAAGCTGGACCTTGCGATTCCATGTATTTCCTTCTCCGGAGGGGTTGCAGACTACATTTATCATGAATCCACAGGAGACGTATTCGAGTTCGGAGACATCGGTATATTGCTTGGAAGAGCAATCGCAGCTTCTCCGCTAACGCAGCAGCTGACCGTTGCCCGTTCAGCCGAGACCCTCCGGGCTACCGTTGTCGGAGCAGGATCCCATACGACGGAGATCAGTGGGAGCACGATTACCTATACGGACGAAAGTTTCCCGATCAAGAATATACCGATCTTGAAACTTTCTGTGGTCGACGAGTCGGGAAGCAGTGAGCAGTTGGCAAAGGCCATCACCGATAAGCTGGATTGGTTCAAACTGAACAATGATTTGCAGCGGGTGGCCATTGCGATTGAAGGAAAGAAAAATGCAAGCTTTCAGGAGGTTCAGAAATATGCCCAAGGTTTGTACAAAGGGATGTCTGAACTGCTGGAGCGGGAGCATCCACTCATCGTGATTGTTCATCACGATCTGGCAAAGGTGCTGGGGCAAACACTGTACGCGCTGCTGGATTACAAAAAAGATGTCATCTGCATCGACAGCGTACAGGTAGACAATGGCGACTATATCGACATCGGCAAGCCGATTGCGGGGGGCAAGGTGCTGCCCGTCGTTATTAAAACGCTTGTTTTTCACTAAGAGTCGCACATTAAGGATTCGAGGTTTATCTATTCGAGCTGCAATTGGAAGGAGGAGCTTTCGTGATTTTAAAAACGAAATTGTTTGGGCGAGTCTATCAATTCAAGACGCTCATGGAAGTGATGGCAAAAGCCAATGAAGAAAAGTCGGGGGATACGCTGGCCGGATTGGGAGCTACTTCGGCAGAAGAACGCGTAGCCGCCAAGGTAGTTCTTTCCCAGATCAAATTGTTGGACCTACGCAATAATCCGGCGGTTCCTTACGAAGAGGACGAAGTAACACGTATCATTCAGGATGCGGTAAATGAGCGTATTTACAGTGAAATTCAAAACTGGACCGTAGAAGAGCTGCGGGAGTGGATTTTGAATGAAAACACAACGGAAGGCGACATCAAGCGCATCTCCCGTGGACTGACAGCGGAAATGATCGCTGCGGTTGCGAAAATCATGACGAACCTTGACCTGATTTACGGGGCCAAGAAAATCCGGGTTACGGCGCATGCCAACACGACGATCGGGCGTCCGGGCACGTTGTCGGCACGGCTGCAGCCGAATCACCCGACAGATGATCCCGACGGTATCATGGCTTCCCTGATGGAAGGCCTGACTTTCGGGATCGGGGATGCGGTGCTTGGCCTCAATCCGGTCGACGATTCCGTAGAAAGCGTGACGCGTGTCCTGAAACGGTTCGAGGAGTTCCGGCAGAAGTGGGAAATTCCTACGCAAACCTGCGTGCTCGCTCACGTTACGACCCAGATGGAAGCTGTAAAGCGCGGCGCGCCGACAGGACTTATTTTCCAATCGATCGCAGGTTCGCAGAAAGGGAATGAGGCGTTCGGCTTCAATGCGGCCACGATTGAGGAAGCGCAGCAGCTTGTGCTGCGTCAAGGCCAGGTGGTTGGGCCAAACGTAATGTATTTCGAGACGGGGCAAGGCTCCGAACTTTCTTCCGAAGCTCATCACGGCATCGACCAGGTGACGATGGAAGCACGCTGCTACGGTTTCGCGAAGCGGTATAACCCATTCCTTGTCAATACTGTTGTCGGATTCATCGGACCCGAATATTTGTACGACGCGAAGCAGGTTATCCGTGCCGGCCTGGAAGATCACTTTATGGGCAAGTTGACAGGCGTTTCGATGGGTTGCGACGCTTGTTATACGAACCATATGAAGGCGGATCAGAACGACTTGGAAAACCTGGCGGTTCTCCTGTCTACAGCAGGCTGTAACTTCTTCATGGGTATCCCGCATGGCGACGATGTCATGCTCAACTACCAGACGACCGGATATCATGAAACGGCAACGCTGCGTGAATTGCTTGGTTTGCGTCCAATTCGGGAGTTCGAACAGTGGATGGAGAAAATGGGCTTTATCGAAAACGGCAAACTGACCAAAAAAGCCGGGGATGCGTCGGTATTTCTCAAGTAAGGAAAGGAGGAAGCTCACATGAACGAAAAAGATCTGAAATCGATGATTGAATCGATGTTAAACGAGATGGTAGGAAACAAGGCAGAGCAAGAAGCATCGAAACCTGTTGAAACAGCGACAGTTGCAGCACCGATTGCGCATAATGCGGAGCCAAACGAAGGTGGACTTGTACAGAAAACTGTACCTGAGGAAGTACAAGAGGACGACGGCGAATGCTTGGATGATATCACGGCAATTAACCTTCGCAATCTGCTGCTCGTGCCTGATCCGGCGGATCGAGAAGGATACATGAGAATGAAGGCAAAGACACCGGCCCGTCTGGGCGTTTGGCGCGCAGGTCCGCGGTACAAAACGATTACATCGCTGCGTTTCCGCGCTGACCATGCCGCTGCTCAAGACGCCGTGTTCTCCTATGTATCCGAAGATTTCGTCAAGGAGATGCACCTTGTGCCGATCGCGACCAAGTGCCAGGACAAAGATGAGTATATTACACGTCCGGACTTGGGACGTCAATTCTCGGATGAAACCATCGAGTACATCAAGCAGCACACGACCAAGCAGGCCAAAGTGCAAATCATGGTAGGAGACGGCTTAAGTTCGGCAGCGATCGAAGCCAACTTGCGGGATATCATTCCATCCATTACACAAGGTCTTAAGATGTATGGCATCGACGCAGGCAGTATCCTGTTCGTCAAGCATTGCCGTGTTCCTTCCATGGACGTCATTGGTGATGTAACGGAAGCAGATGTGGTTTGTCTGCTGGTCGGCGAACGTCCGGGGCTAGTAACGGCAGAATCCATGAGTGCCTACATTGCTTATAAACCAACGGTGGGCATGCCTGAAGCAAGACGTACCGTTATTTCCAACATTCATTCCGGCGGTACCCCTGCGGTAGAAGCAGGGGCTCATATTGCCGAATTGATCAAGACAATGATTGATCGCAAAGCATCAGGTATTGATTTGAAACTATAGGAAAGGCTGGAGGCACGTATGAGAAACGAACCGATTCATGCACAAGTGCTCGGCATGAAGCTCATTTCCAACGTAAGCCTGGATATGGCAAACAAGCTGGAGCTGAAGCCGCACCATAAAAGTTTGGGTATCATTACTGCTGACATTGATGACGTGACTTACGCAGCACTGGATGAAGCAACGAAAGCAGCCGCTGTGGATGTTGTGTATGCAAGAAGCATGTACGCCGGATCGGCTAATGCTTCAACAAAGCTGGCAGGTGAAGTCATTGGGATTCTGGCTGGGCCAAATCCCGAGGAAGTACGAAGCGGCATGAACGCCGTCGTTGATTTCATCGAAAGCGGCGCTTATTTCGTTAGCGCCAATGAGGATGACAGCATCACCTATTTCGCCCATTGCGTATCCCGAACCGGCTCCTATTTATCCGAGACTGCGGGGATCCCAGAAGGTGAGGCGCTCGCATATTTGATCGCTCCGCCGCTGGAAGCGATGTATGCGCTCGATGCAGCACTGAAAGCCGCCGATGTTACGATTGCAACCTTCTTTGGCCCACCGTCCGAGACCAACTTCGCTGGCGCACTGCTGACAGGCAGTCAATCGGCCTGCAAGGCAGCATGCGACGCTTTCGCGGACGCTGTCCAGTTCGTTGCAGATAACCCGACGAGTTATTAAGGTAGCGGATCATGGGATATAGCGCGTTAGGGCTAATTGAAGTCAGAGGGTATCTGGGTGCAGTCGCCGTAGCGGATGCCGCATTAAAGGCGGCAAGCATTACCTGCATCGGCATGGAGATCATCGGGGGTGGATTGGTGACCGTCAAGCTGGATGGAGATGTCGGAGCGGTGCAAGCTGCCGTAGAAGCGGGAGCGGAGATGGCAAAGCAATTAAATGTGCTGCTGACCCGCCATGTGATTGCCAGAATGCATGAAGAAACGGCAGTTTTGGTAGAAGAACAGGATGATACTGGCGAAAGTCCGCTTCAGGCAGTCGCAATCATGGATGAACAGGAGCGGAAACAAACGGCAGAAGCAGCTGAAGACGGTGCTGAACAAATCGCTGCACCAAACGACGCTGCTGATGAAGCCATACACCTTGCCATCAATGCAACTGCTGCTTCTAAAGATTTGGCGGAAGAAGGGGCAGGTTCAGAAGACCTCAAAGCGGCAGATACGGCTTGGCCGCAGGCACTAAAGACAAATGAAGCGAATGCCGCTGGTCACCAGCCGGAGTGGAAACCTTCACCGATCAAGAACATTCAAACTCAAGCGGAGAAGAAATCCACATCCGATGTCAAGGAAACAGAAGATGCAAAAGCCGCAGTAAAGCTTGTCCCTGAGCAGAAGGATGCCGATGATAAGGCAGCAGCACCGGATAAGAAGCAGGCCGATGCGGCAAAGAGTAAGTTAAATGACGGTAAGCCCCGTGAGCAACCGAAGCAAAAATCGGCTGCTAAATCCGGCAAGAAGTCAAAAAAAGCAAGTTCATAAGGGAAACATAAAACGAAGTGGAGAGAAGGAATATTGATGGAAACATTGGATAAAGACCTGAGATCCATTCAAGAAGTCCGTGATCTGATCAACAAAGCCAAGGAAGCGCAAGTTAAGCTCGCCGCCATGACGCAAGAGCAAATCGACGCGATCGTCAAAGCGGTTGCCGATGCCGGATACAACCATCGCGAGAAGCTGGCGAAGATGGCCAATGAGGAAACTGGCTTCGGCCGTTGGCAGGACAAGGTCATCAAGAATGCTTTTGCTTCGCAGCATGTCTACGAGTCCATCAAGGACATGAAAACCGTAGGCATCTTGAAAGATGACCAAGAGAATAAGTTGATGGAGGTAGCTGTCCCAGTCGGTGTCATTGCCGGTCTAATTCCATCCACCAACCCGACTTCGACGGTTATCTACAAAACGCTCATTGCGCTTAAAGCAGGAAACAGTATCGTGTTCTCCCCGCATCCGAATGCGCTTAAGAGTATTCTGGAAACGGTGAAGGTCATTAACGAGGCAGCTGTGCAAGCAGGATGCCCGGAAGGTGCCATTGGCGTCATGACGGTTCCGACAATTCAAGGAACAGATCAATTGATGAAGCATAACGAGGTCGCCTTGATTCTAGCAACTGGCGGAACGGCGATGGTCAAAGCCGCATATTCATCCGGTACGCCGGCAATCGGCGTTGGTCCAGGCAACGGCCCTGCTTTTATCGAGAAGAGTGCGAATATTCCGCTTGCAGTCAAGCGCATCATGGACTCCAAAACTTTCGATAACGGCACGATTTGCGCTTCGGAGCAATCCGTCGTCGTTGAAGCATGCAGCAAGGAAGCGGTTGTGGCTGAATTCAAAAAGCAAGATGCTTATTTCCTTTCCGCAGAGGAAGCCGATCAGCTTGGCAAGTTCATTATGCGGGCCAATGGCACCATGAACCCGCAAATCGTTGGACGCAGCGTAGATCATATCGCAAAACTGGCGAACCTGAACATTCCTGCAGAAGCGCGCGTGCTGATTGCCGAAGAAACCCGCGTGGGACGCAATGTTCCATATTCACGAGAGAAATTGGCTCCAATTCTGGCTTTTTACACAGAGGACAGCTGGGAAGCTGCATGCGAACGCTGCATCGAAATTTTGAATGGAGAAGGCGCAGGCCATACGATGTGCATTCACTCCGAAAATGAAGAGATTGTACGCCAGTTCGCTTTGAAAAAGCCGGTATCCCGTTTGTTAGTCAATACGCCGGGTACGCTTGGCGGCATCGGTGCAACGACAGCACTTGCACCAGCGCTTACGCTTGGTTGCGGTGCGGTTGGCGGAAGCTCCACATCCGACAATATCAGTCCGCTAAATCTGCTTAACATTCGCAGAATCGCCTATGGACTAATAGAAATGGAAGATTTGGCGGACCGGAAGGAAGAATCGCAGCAAAAAGCCGCATGCAGCCTTCCGGAAGACAAAGAACAACTTATCGACATGATTGTGGCTCGTATTCTTGAAAAAATGTAAGTTTTCGTAGATTTCATTGGCAAGACGAACAACCCATTCTAGGTAACCCTAAAATTCATTATAAATACAAATTATTAGGAGGAATTTTATCATGGCAAACGCAAACGCATTGGGAATGGTAGAAACTAAAGGTTTGGTAGGAGCGATCGAGGCAGCTGACGCAATGGTGAAAGCAGCGAATGTTACACTGATCGGCAAAGAACAAATCGGAGCAGGTCTCGTAACGGTTATGGTTCGCGGTGATGTGGGCGCAGTTAAGGCAGCTACCGACGCAGGCGCAGCTGCGGCAGAACGTGTTGGCGAATTGCTTTCGGTACACGTTATTCCAAGACCACATGCTGAAGTGGACGCAATCCTGCCTAAAACAAAAGCAGAATAAAACTGCACTGACAACCAGATGAGAAAGACAGCAGAATGCGGGTGAGTGCCCGCATTCCGCTTCTTACTATGGCGACTTAACCCTGATTGCAACGGTTCGGACGATCGTGTAAGGAAGTATGAACACGCATTCGCCTTAGAAGGATGTGAAAACATGGCTGTGATTACGGAAAGCGAGCTGCGCAAGTATTTTCGAAATCGGAGTTTGAAGGACGTTGCCGTTTATGAGACGGCTGCGGGAACGATACTGACGCCATCGGCCAAAAGCTTTTTGAGCGATCATCAGATTGAACTGCGGTATGTGACAGCTTCTGAGACGGATAAGGATACGGTAAAGGAACCGGGAACAGCACCAGCGCAAGAATCGACGCCGCAAAAGGAAGTTAAGCTTCAACTGACGACCAACCTTGATGCTGAACCAGCAACCGGCGGGAAAAAGCGATTTCGGACGCTGTACGGCGGATTTATGGAAACGAAGCCTGAGCATATGACTCATTTGTATGGAAATATGCTCGTTTTTAAGGATCATCCACGGATATTATTCCGCGGCAAGCTGGACTCATTGGAAACAAAAATATTGGAAGCGCAAATCAGCTGCTTCAAGCTGAATAGACCCAAGCTGGTCAACGATTTGGAAGAGATTTTGCAATTCGTTAGGCGGATTGTACGGTGCGAAGTGCTTAGCGAAAGCATTGAAGAATTTCATTTGCTTGGGCTGAACCCCAAGGAATTGCGAGAGCAATCCCATTTTCCCAAGAAATACTTTGGACTGGAACATTTTCAACCCAGCTATGATATGGGCGAAGCGGTTGTTGTCATAAATGCGTTACGCACATTGACGAGGGAGACGGAACTGCTGGCTTTTCAAGCCTTCAAGAAGGAACACGGAGATGTAGAGCGTGAAGATATCATTCGATCACTGAACAGGCTGTCTTCCTTGTTCTGGATTATCATGTTCCGCATCCGTGTTGGAGAGTACAACTGATGAGGTGAGTAAGGTGGATAACCAACTGGTAGAGAGCATCATAAACGAAGTGGTCAAGCGGGTGCAGGATGAAACCTGTTTCGAAATCGAAGCATCCGGCAAGCATGTGCATTTGAATCGGGAAACGATCGATGCCTTGTTCGGCAAGGGATATCAGCTGACGAAAGCCAAGGATCTTTCCCAGCCGGGGCAATATGCTTGCAAAGAACGCGTGACGCTGATCGGGCCCAAGGGCTCTTTGCATAATGTCGTCGTGCTTGGTCCGGAACGTAAAGAATCGCAAGTAGAGGTATCGCTCACAGATTCGGTCGTGCTCGGAATATCCGCTCCGGTAAAAGAAAGCGGTAAGTTGGAAGGAACCCCGGGAATCGTCATCGCTTCGGGCAGCAATATGATTCGGCTCGATCGAGGATTAATCGCAGCACAACGCCATATCCACGTGAAAGCGGAGGATGCGGAGAAATACAACGTAAAAAACGGCGAAATCGTACAGGTAAAAGTGTATGGTAAACGTCCGCTTATTTTTGACGATGTGCTGGTTCGAGTGAGCCCGAACTTTGAGACCTACATGCATATTGACTATGACGAAGCAAATGCATGCGGTTTTACGAAAGGTACGAAGGGGAAAATTTTGAAGTAGGGCATCCAGGTTTAGGAGCGTGAAAAAATGAACATAGAAGCTCTGGATCGGGCTGCGATTATCGAAGCCGTAACGGCTGAGGTGATGAAACGGCTGGAACGGGCACAGACGGAAAAGCCGGATGTAACCAAAAAGCAAGCGGTTCTTCTGTCTGTGGAACCGCTGCCGGAACTGGAGAATAAGCTGAAGCCATATTATAAGGTGCGTTATTACGATGAGGCGCTCAGAGATTGTGATGTGCTGATTATTCCTACAATATGTATTCAGCTGTTATCCCACCTTGCGAACGGCATAAGCGCAGGCCCGCGTGAACGGTTCGTGCTCACGATGCTGCTGAAGGGACGAAAGGTGATTGCGTTCGAGGAAGGAATGCATTACCGCAAATACAAGTCAACGGCCCCAGTTTTGCTGTACAAAATGTACGATGAATTTACAGACAAGCTGAGCGATTACGGAATCCAGATGGTCAAAGAAACGGAAATGCTTTCAGCTTGTATGGAGGAAGAGCGGCTTAAGGATAGGATTCTGGTTGAGACTCATACCGAATCCGTTTATGCACCGCATGATGCGGAAGTATTGAACCGCAAAGTCATAACCGAAGCGGAAGTGAAAAAGCACCGTCTGCAGAACCGGACAGAAATCGTGATAGACCGGCATAGTATCATTACGCCGCTTGCTCAGGATTACTTACGCATGCAGCAGATGCAGGTACGTAGAAGATAACGGGCGAGGTGAACTTATGATCATGGGACAAGTTATGGGAAGCCTGTGGGCTACCCGCAAGGATAATAAGCTGAACGGGATGGCCTTCCTCGTGGTCAAACCGTTATCATACGCCAAAGAACCCGTCACACGTGAATATTTTGTCGCTGCGGATAATGCCGGGGCGGGCATCGGGGATATGGTGTTGGTAACGACCGGAAGTGCAGCCCGAATATCGTTTGCCAATTCAGACGTACCCGTTGATGCGGTCATCGTAGGGATCGTCGATTCGATTGAGGTGACACATGACTAGTGCAATAGGTGTTGTTGAGATGCGCAGCATTAGTAAAGGTTACGAAACAGCGGACCAAATGCTGAAGACTTCGCCTGTTGAAGTGCATCATATGAAGCCGATCTGTCCGGGCAAGTTTCTGATCGTCATGAGCGGGGATACTGCAGACGTACAGGCAGCGATGGAAACAGCCAAGGTGGAAGCCGGCGAATTTCGGATCAGCGACTTTGAACTGCATGGCGTACATCCCGATATCATCGATGGATTGAAACGCCGTCCTTCCTCCCTGCCTGTGAATGCGCTTGGAATTGTGGAGACGGCTACGGTGTCTCCCGGCATTTTTGCATTAAATGAAGCTTTGAAGCAATGCGACATTCATGTAAAAAAAATGAATCTTGGCATGGCGATTGGGGGCAAATTTCTCGCCGTGTTCACAGGAAGTGTCAGCGATGTGGAGCAGGGGATGAAGGTGTTTGTATCCTCCATGGATCCAAAGCGGATCATTCATCATACGGTGCTTCGTTCCCCGTCCGAGGAAATCATACAACACTTCCGGTAGGGAGTTTTCAGGGCACGATGGTCAATGAAAACCATTTGCTTTGGATCATATAGCGATAGAATGGGGGAGCATGTACGTGGAGATTAATGAAATTATCATATACGGCATGGTTATTTTCATGATTCTCGGTGCTATCGATAAGTGCATTGGGTACAAGTTCGGATTGGGACATCAATTCGATGAAGGGATTATGGCCATGGGTTCGCTTACGCTCGCCATGGTGGGGATCATCTGCCTGTCTCCGGTCCTGGCCAAAGTGCTAGGTCCGGTCGTCGTTCCGGTATACAGCGCATTGGGAGCAGACCCCGCCATGTTTGCGACTACATTGCTGGCGAACGACATGGGCGGCTTCTCGCTGGCACAGGAACTCGCGCAGAGTCCGGAAGCGGGATTATTCGCAGGAACGATTCTGGGGGCTATGCTTGGCCCTACGATTGTATTCATCATTCCGGTTGCGCTTGGCATTATTAAAAAAGAAGACCAGAAATTTTTGGCTACCGGCGTGCTGGCTGGTATCGTAACCATCCCGCTCGGTTGCTTGATGGGCGGATTGGTTGCCGGTTACTCGATCACCATGATTTTGTCCAACCTGGTTCCAATTATTTTGTTTGCTGTACTTATCGTGCTGGGATTGTGGAAATTTCCGCAGGGTATGATCAAAGGGTTCACGGTTTTTGGGCAATTCATCGTCATTGTAGCGACATTGGGACTCGCAGTGGGCATCACGCAGCAGTTGACAGGGATTACCATCATTCCAGGGCTTGCTCCGGTTGAAGACGGAATCAAGATTGTTGGCGATATTGCCATTGTACTCGCCGGCGCATTTGCAATGGTATTTGTGATTACGAAAGTGTTTAATAAACCGCTGATGAAGCTGGGCAAGTTGCTCGGCATGAATGAGATTGCGGCAGCCGGTCTGGTTGCTACGCTTGCCAACGTCATTCCGATGTTTGGCATGATGAAAGACATGGATGCGCGGGGCAAGGTCATCAATGTCGCCTTTGCCGTGTCGGCCGCGTTTGTATTCGGCGATCATCTTGGTTTTACGGCAGGGGTCGCGAAGGAAATGATATTCCCAATGATTGTCGGGAAGCTGGTCGGCGGAATTACGGCAGTTATTGTAGCCTTGTTTTTGGCTAAGAAGATGGCTCCGGAACCGAAGGGAGAACTTCAGGAGTCATAATAGCGTTTTTTTTCAGAATATTATTTTTACGTATGCAGGTTTCTATCTAATCCTCTCAGTTGAGCCCATCTTGAAAAAGGTGGGTTTTTTATGATCTCAGACTGTTTATTATTAAACTAAATGACGCCGCAAAAACTCTAGAACCTGCGCAAATGCCTGCCGAACATTTTCTTTGTCCAGCTGCATGTCAAACAAGTGATCCTCATCAGGAAGGGTCAGAAGCGTATGCTCAACTCCCGCACGTTGCAACCGCCGCGCCATACCGATAGATTGTTCACAAGGTACATCCTGATCATCCTCCCCATGAAGCAGCATAGTTGGCGGAAAAGAGTCGTCCACAACTTGTGCAGGACAAAGCAAGTCCAGATCCTCCTTATCCTGAACAAGGTCTAACCCCGTAATCTCCTGGGTCCAGATTCCCTGTTGACGATAATATAAATAGAGACCGAATCTTTGCTGAATGGAGCTTTCAGCAAGCGTCCGCCTTGTGATTAACTGATCGGCCAGTTCTTTAGGCACCGTAGGTTTTTGCAGATAGAACGGGCTAGGACTCGAAGACCAGCTGGCTTGAATATCCCCATAGCCATAAAAGGACACGACCGCTTGCAAAGCCGGCTCTCTGGATCCGGCAAGCAGAGCAAGGTATCCGCCTGCCGAACTGCCTACAACGGCTATAGCGGATGGCTGAAAGCCAAGCTCGGTGAATGCTTTTTCTCGCAGCCAGCGAAGAGCATCCTGAATATCTTCAATAATCGCTGGGAGCCGCGTTTCAGGGGCTAGTCGATAATCAATGGATAGGACGTGCAAACCAGCCTGATTATACTGCTTCACCTGTTCTTGCAAAATATCTTTTCTGGAACCCCATATTAATCCGCCCCCATGAATATAGACAATCACGGCGGAACTAG
>JUDZ01008960.1:0-13649 GCA_000812845.1 Stagonosporopsis tanaceti | reverse complement strand
GGACCTCCCGCCGCTCCTCCTGCCGGACCTCCCGCCGGACCTTCCGCTGCTCCTCCCGCCGCGCCCCCAGCCAACCCCACCCGCCCTGCCATGCCCGAGTACACTGGCGCTGCTGCCGCCAACGCACCTGCCATTCTCTTCGCTGGTGCCGTCGGTCTCATGAGCTGGGTGTTCGCTGCCATGTAAAGCGGCTGCTTGCAAACCAGAGTCTTGTGTTTAGAAGTGCGATTTCTCATATGTCTAGGTGGTCAATGGGTTGGGTCTGATATACAATAACAGTGCGAACTTGGTAATTCCTAATGCGTAATGTTCAAGTCGAGGCATTGAGAGATGGCGACTTGAGGAGTGTGTAGGGGTAATGTCTTGTAGATTGCGATGTTAAGTGTAATAGAAGAAAAGTTGAAAATCTTATGGTCTTGCTTAATGATTTTAAGTCATGGAATGTCTTCATTCTGCGCTGGTGTTTTATGAGACAATCCAGTCCGTACTGTTGTTACATGTCTGATCTAAGGAGCTCACGTAGTCTTCTACTCGTTCCACTATCCATCCAGAACTCACTGCAGCTACGCTCCCTATCCCATCACCTGCCGGGTCTGCACCCACTCTGTCACATTTCGAAGCGGGTAGCGAATACTCCACGCACTGAGATGTCGCCTTCCGACCCACCCGTATCTCACTCGAGAGCAGGCACGTAGACGCGCGGAATGAGAACTGTAAGCACGCAGAATGGCTCTCACATACTATTCTGCAGGCTTCGAACGAGCTCGGTACTTCCCTTCTGTCCAAGATGTAGTCTGTAAACGCAGGATTGACCGAGTAATTATCCCATTCTGTTCTCCTCTCGCGCAGTCGAGGTTGCACGTAGCCTTTAAACACATCGGCATGCCGCAGCAGGGCACGCTCCAGATTTGCACGCCGCCATTCTTGTTCGAAACCCCACAACGCCCTGATCTCCTCCGTGCGCATATGATGGTACGTGAGCGTGGGAAAGCACCACGGGCGCCGATCGACTTTGGTGATGTTGTGATCAAGTGTCGACACAGGATCGCCCTGGAAATGAGGAAATGCCCATAGCAGCGGTATATGAACATCGCTCATCACTTTGCCAAGCACCAAGTCTCCAGCCCACTGCTCGATCGTGTAGCGGTTGTATGCAGCCATATTAACGTGCCAATGCGCTGTTGCTTTGCGTATCGCGGCTGCGGAGAGCGCGAAGCCGGAGCCGCCGTGCGCGAAGAGTACGCCGCCGATGTACATTTGCTTGCCAATGTAGTAGGGCTGTTCTGAGTCGAGTTTGGAGAGATAATCTAAAAGATTGCTCCACGTCAAGTAGGTATCCAGCTCTATAAACACGAACCATTTTGCGTGCGGGCTGTGGCGGAGAGCTTTGTCGAGCATGGGCATGAATTTGAATTTGTCAAGTTTCCACCCGGGATTACTTAGCATGCCTGTTGGGCCGCTTCCATCGAGGTTGGTGCTGTCCGTTGCCAGGGTGTCTCTTCCCCTCGTCTTGAGCTGGTGATATAGTTCAAAGTCCGGTACCAAGTCCTTGAGGTCTTGGTCGACTTCGTCAAAAACATCATAGATGTGATGTCCTTGGATATCTTCTTCGTAGTCGGAATAGATGACATAGTTTGGTATGCATCGCAACGTGGTCTCGAGATGAACTGGCAGCTTCTCCAGAACTTCTGTTGCGCCTGTCCGCAGAACCACAAGTACATCTTGCGGGATGGCAATTTTGGGACAGTAAGGTGTGTCTGGATGCTGATCCGATGGATTTGCGCTGAAAGGGGACGTGTGACACGAATAGAAGAAGAAAAAACAAACAAGAAATGCTGCAAATCCAGTGCGGTTCTTGCGACGAGAGTCTGTTCGGAGGTTCGGCGAAGCCATCTTCTATCGACGCAACGCAGACCTCTAGATCTTGAAGCCGAAGAAGAGCTTATTGTTCCCGAGTCAGCTGCAGTGGTACCGGGTAGTGGCACATATTTAGATGAGCAAATTGCGGCACAGCAGAGCAATTGACATCGATAGCTTTCCTAGCGCTTAGCATGTTTACAGATCCGCATACTGCTCCGTTTGAGACTGTTTGGTGCAAGAGTGAGGTTAGGAACATTCCCGTTCTGTGAGAAGGATGAAGTGTTGCGAGGTGATGGCGCTAAAGTGTTGGGGTGGCGGCAAAGCAGGGTGATGATTGGTGGCTGCTGGTGGAAGCGAAAAAGGTAGTCACGATCACGCGCTTGCTATTTTCCCTTCAACCAAACCTACCAGATGCTCGTACTAACGGCGATGGATTTTTTGTGTGTTTGGGTTGACGACAATAACAGCAGTGCTCTGCACGGCAGTCGTGCCATCGAGGACCAATGCCGTGCACACCTCTTATCTTGTTCTACCTAAGCGTGTACTCTCGCCATGAACTGATACCACTTTAACAGTACAACCAAATACATAGCGTGAATGTTTCCTGCCGCTGCGGCGCAGCGAAGGATTCAGCCCTTGTAGTATCGCAATGAAACATGAGGTGTACCTGCAAAACCTCCTCTTGCCCCGCCTGACATCAAGGCCTTCCCACCAGGACAGTGTGGGCATCATGGAGAGTCTATTATCCAAAATAGCAATCTTCAGCTCTAAAATTGCCACATACGATTTACTCCCAAGAGATGAGGGCCACGTCTTCACCTCTGCCCAGGACTCTGTCAACGGCTCCATCATCTTTCCCCGAACATGGCCTCTCACATTTCGCGAAGGCTCCAGCATCAATATATCTTGGACCACAAAATATGAAAACATCAACTTGTACTACTACCAACAGGGCAAGGTAGCAGCATCGGTGCAGCTTGCCAGTAAGTGCAGCGTCACACTCCGCACTCAAGTTCGGGGACTTTGCTAATGATGCGCCAGCGAATCTGGCGACCAATTGGTATCAGTGGGATGTTAGAGCCGAGGAGACGAATCTCACGAAGCCTTTCGTATTCAGAGTTGTCAATGCTCACGGTGACTTGATAGAGCGGAACATGGGCGGTTTCTACAGCACTAGCTGGTACCTCGTGCGAGACAACGACCCAAGCGTGTCCACGATTCCGTCACTGTCACCTTCAGCAATAGCGTCATCTTCTTCGTTTGGGCCATCGCCGGTTGCCACAACGTCGGAAGTCCGCTCGTTCTCCTCAACGTCCTCAGAAAGATGGTCTTCCACGCCTCAAGGGACATCGATAGAAGCTACAGCGGCTGCAACATCTGTCGCAGCGATAAACGCAGGTGTACTTGGCAAACTTGCGATCATCGGTTTGGCGATTGGATTCTTCGTCTTTGGTGTGATCGTCATCGCAGCAATCTGGTATCTGCTGAGAAAACGACGAAGAAGTAGAAGCAAAAATGCTATAAAACTTCCGGCTTTACCTACTGTATCGCGTCACGAAACCGCTACTGCCCAGAAAGTACCTAAACATTACATGGTACATGGGCGGGCGTACGAAGAACCATTGGAGTTACAGGGCATACATCCATGCTATGAGCTTCCCGACAAGCGTTATCCCGGATAGACTGACGCGTCAGTCTGGAACTGGATCATAGTCGCATTTTTAATGGTTAGATCAACGGGACATCAAGACTGAACAAAAGGTCGAACAGGCGATATTTCGAAATGATCAGGGAAGAGTGAGAAGATACGTGTTGTATAACCATCTCAAATGGTGCAATGGGGTGATGTTTTGTGAACGTGCTGCCTGCTTCATGAACATAGCTACGTAGATAGATCGCTGTGGGACCGAGGTCTCAAGATTTTCACTCGTCCGCGGGTTTGTTTCGCGACGCGACAGAATATCACTCTCTTCCATGACTCTAATGCGTCTTGCTGGATATCTGCCGCCTCCATCAATGATATCCCCAGCGAACATGTCAGAGACATAGAACGAGAACTGTTGACGCGATTTACGTTGCATCTAGAGATAATTAGACTAGTAGAGGGTATGTAGGGAAGCCCGATAGACTTTTTTCAATCAAATTAAGTGTTGGAGAGGACATAGATGAAGAAGCCATACTCTCATACAAGTTTATCTTACAACGTGATGCTGCTGAATTCCGACCTTAAGTATTCGCGAGATATTGCTTCGTACGAGGACATGGAGGGACTATACACACTCGCCAGACTGGCGATAGAAAACTAAGCAGAAGGGTCTCCTATGCTTTTGCAGTTCGTCTACGATTTTGATGAACTTGAAACTACAGATCCCAGAGATAAGGTATCTGCACCTGTAGGTATTACTTCTAGTGTGGATGTCGTGCCGAACTATCCACATTCTACGACATAGATCCGGGTCATCACAGCCAAGATCATCATTTTGGCGTCTAGAAGCCTTGATCTGCTCGGTTTCGAGCGATCACTCCGTAGAATCACATCCAGGGATACTGGAGAAGATACCAATCCCTGTCTTCCGTCCTGAATCTTGATTTCGGTTGGAAATCTTTACATGAAGCACGGTCGTTCATCGTGGTCAAAGAACCAGCGGGCACAGATGAGTTACGCCTACCTTCTGATCGATACTATCGGTTTATTAGCAATCGTGTCGAAGTTCCACCTCGCTATTGTCGGCACTCATCGCCTTGTGTACGCCGTTTTTGGCAGAAATGGGGTTCAGAGTGCAGACTGGCAATGTCAGGTGTACAAAATTATCCAACCTATCTGCGAGTCACAACGTGATGATCTTGCGGCAACACCATTAAGCTTGACCTCCTGCAGCCTGCGCAACATGCCCAGTCAATTCAATCGATAGCAGTTTAATGGTTACGAAGACGGCTGTAGGCAAACAATCCGGGACAACCGGGCACAACGAGGCAACCGGTACCTAGACTTCACGAGCTGGCTTGAAGATGGGTTTGACCGGGGCGACCGTCTACTCTTCGTAACTGAACAGCCTATGACGGCAGACCACGATGCGAGAGAAAGGGATATGATCCGCGTATTCGGAACGGTGAACATTCCTCTGGTGCTGAGGAATGTTGAGGGCACACATCGCATAAGAGCGCATAGGCAGTCTGACACGGTGTACGTTCACGGCATTGTGAGTAGCGAGACTTCGACGCAGGGACATAAAAATCCCGAGAGAGAGTATTTGTACCATGTGAGGCAGGAATTTGTTTTCCGCATCGACGCAGTCTATGAAAATTCGCTAGGGATGAAAACATTGTTCAAAACCGAACGCCGTTGTTGGATGCTCATCACAACTAAACGCCTTGCCCATGCATATGCAGAAAAGCAGCGCAATGCAGTGGCCATTTACCAATCCTTTGGCCCAAAGGTACCGCCTTCGGGTACGTCGCGGTACGAACATGCTGTGTAATCGCAGCCCTACGACTTGGTTAGTATCACGTGACAGGTGGATGAGACAGTCGTAACCTACCTGCTTGTACACCTCGGTACCCCACCACTTGAATCCCTTCATCCATCCAGGGAATACGATGCCAAAGAAGATGACCACGACACCAAACGCAAGCCCAGAGTCCAGGGCAGCGCTCAGCATCATGTTGTACTTCCTCCACCAATTCTTCCTTCGGTTGCGGATCTCGTAGTTGAAGATGTAGCACACGATCGCCCAGACGGAGAAGTTGAGACCAGTGGCAGGTGGGATCCAACTCAAGCTACCAAATACTACTGCGAGATTGACTTTGCGGAGGATAGACTTGCGGTTGTTGCGCGCAAAGTACCACAAGATGATTGGAGAGACGGCGCCGACGAGGAAGGCCCAGACGAGTGGTCGGTAGAGAGCGCCAGGGCCGAAGAATCGCTTCGGTCCTACCACACCCCATAGGATACTGCCGTTGAAGTGGACTCGAGCGATGGGGCAGTTGAAGCCGTTAATGGCTTCGGTAGTGCAGATGCCGGGGATGTAGTTCAGCATCCAGTTCAGAACACCGATCTGAGTCAGACTTGACACGACGGTCACGGTGAGCTGGAGTCTGAAGAGGAGCCTGGGAGGAATCTTCATGTAGTGACCGAGCTTCAAATCAGATGCGAACTTCAAGCCTTGCGTCGAAGAGATGTAGCCAAACGTGGTGAATACCATGTTGGCAACGGGACGACCAGGAAAAGCGCCTCCACAGATCAACTGGCAAATGAGGTAAATACTGCTCTGCTGGTTGGTGATAGCCATAACGATGCCGATCGGAATGAAGAGGGTTGCACCGATACCAAGAGCCAGTAGCAATCCGTACCACGGAAGGTGGATCGGATAGTATTCGACAACGTACATACCAACAGCTGCCATGGCGACACCGGTGAGTAAGTACCACGTCATCGGCGCATCAGGATATCTTCGCATAAGTCGGTTGTGAACATCTTCTGCGTCCATGAGGTCTTCCATGTCGGGCTCAGAAGTCGTGCTGTTTCGATGACGGTAGGTATTGGGGGATGGAGTATGTCCATTGCCTTCAGGGAGGTTGTTGAGTGGCTCATAGTCAGCTGCAGGTGCTTTCCGGATTTCAGCCCACGAACGACTCCATTGCCGCCAGATATCCTTGCCGTGCCAGAGGGCAGTGTGCGAGAGCAGAGCTGTAAGGGCTGCAAATTGCAGTGCATAGCTGAGTACGTAAGTGATAGGCAGAAACACTCGGCTGTAGTTCTTGTATGCCTCTTCGTCGAACAGGAAGTCTTTCGTCAATATCTTGCTCACGTCATAGGGGACACCAGTGTTATCCCAGACGGCGGCAGAGAGGATTGGCATGTACGAAGAGTACATTACGTTTGCGTAGTCTGCTACTTGTCAGTACATTGTGCAAACTTCGAACAACTACAAACGTACACATGATAGGAGCTGCAATCCACATGACAAGCACGAGTCCACCGAGGATATTAAGAGCAGCCCAGAATGGTGTCACGAGAGGTGATCCAATGTAGGCGATCTGCGCCCAATCGAATGTTACAGGGAACAAGCCCAAGCCCGATGATACTCCAAACTACAGCAATATCAGTAGTTGTTTGGGTCTAGACCAACGGAACACTTACAAGGTTGGCAATCACAACGTTCTTAGGCGCAAACCAGGTGATGACGCTGAAGTAACTCAGAGCTGGGAACAGCAGGCCAGGGAGGAAGTAAAAGGCGACTGAGCCAGAAAAGACACGAGTGAAGAACTTCCGAGGCGAGATGGTCCATCCGTCCGCGGGCTTGTTCTCGTCTTTATGCAAGGCAGTGAACATAGCAGTCGAAACCAGTGTGCTTGGCCATATCATGCCGCTGGGTCGCACCAAGTAACGTCTGGTAAGTCCGGCAAGAGAATAGCCAAGAATTTGGGTGGAAAGGATGAGCAGGACCTGGTACATGATGCCTAGATCTTGATGGTAGAATTTCACTTGCTCAACGATGACCTGAAAGGTGATTAGCATACGAGGTCTGGGCCGTATTATGTTATACTAACATCGGTTGCGAATGCAAAACCAAAAGACACGTTACTGCTGACGTAAACGCAGCAGTGCTCTTTCTCATTCCAGCGGCCTTTCGCAAGATAGAGTCGGAAACGGCGGGCCCAAGATGTGTTAGGTGGCAGAGCGAGGGTAGCGCGGCAGCCATCGACGAAGGTTTCTTCAGGATCATCTGGCCGCTTGAGAACTTGGTCCCAGAACAAGCCAAGTGGATGAACAAGTAACAACGCAATAATAGGAGTGAGACTGACGCTAGGGTATCGTAGGGAGAAAAACAGGTTGGTTGATGAACCGGCAATAGCAAAGATGAATGACAGAACCCACATCCGGGGTGTATCAATAGATAGGGTCAGGTTGTCGGTAGCAGCGACGGAGGCTCGCACCTGTGCGTAGGGTGAGTTGTCAGACGGGTTGCCTTTCTGGTCGTGCAGATCGTCGCTATCAGAGAGATCGTCAAGTTCTTCTTCATCATCGTCAATGTCGATATTGGTGCTGGACGTCGAAGACTTGGTGCTTCCGAGTACAGGCGATACTGCAGCTATAGATGGGTCTAATGCGCTTGAGTTAAAACGGGCCTCGAATTGCGTTGCTTCTTGCCCCCCGAGGCCGTCATGGAGCGTCGTGCTGCTACCGCTTTCATCTCTTAATCTCCGTCTCGATGAGGAATTCGTGAGGATGGGCGAGCTTCGTGCTGATCCACGGTTGCTTCTCAAAGACGTATTCGAAACTGCATTTGAGAGTTTGCTCTTTGCCTTCTTCTTCCCGTGGCGGTCGGCGCTGGTCACATGATCCTCGTCGGATTGATCGGGGCTCAACGAGAGTATCGGTAAACCTCCATAGGATCCTAGCAGGACGTTCAGTATGCATCCTTGATATCACACCCGGTGGGACGCTGTGATGCGCACGTTCCCAAGCATCCACACAACGCTCCAGCACGGAGTGCGGAATGATCCATCAGCTTACCTGTGCCCTGCGCTGGGGAAGACCGCACCAGCAGCGGCGCGCGCGACATCCTTCTCTTGGGAGATGGAGGTGAGTTCTCTGTGCGATGTGAAGAGAGATCGCGCTCGTCATCAGATGCGGCTGTGGCTATGTTCCGTGCTTTTTGGGGGCGGAAGTCATGTAACTCGTAGCTGCTGCCTGCAGGCGAGGAAATGCCCGGGTCGCAGCTTGTGTCACGAAGAACAGGCGAAGAAACGACAGGCGAGTGCGACACCTCCTCAGCCATATATGTGGGTTCACTGGCCACAGGGGCGCGTGGCTATTTGCGCCGGTATATCACACGAAAAGGGTTTCGTGCGAACTCGGGGGGATCAAAAGATCAGATAACTCCGCGATCTTTCGATGATCTGATTAGATATGACTACAGAAGTGACCTTGCTGTGCGTTCACAGCACGATGAGCCAATGAAAGCCGCATGCGGGCGAACTGTGCTAACGCGAAATGGCTAGCTGGCGCGGGCGCACTGCGCATAGCTCGGCCTTCAAGCAAGATGCGGTTCGGGCGGCTGCGCATCACTTGCATTACGCATTGTTGCCCGGTCCGTGGGCGCAACCCTGTTCTTTCGGCCCAGTGATGAGGAAAATTTGACCTGCAGCGTGCTTACGGTACTCTAACATTTGGAAGTACAATTATCGTACACTAGACTATCATGCAGACGGGCCCAGGCGCATTAATAGTATTCGGTGTGATGTCATGCATTCCTCGAGCCCCGCTTATTTGACATCTACATGACCAGGGATGCCCACATGGCCTTCACGTTGGCTGTGACCGGCGGTGAGGCCTGAGACCATACTGATGGCACCTTCGACATCGTCTTTGTTGTACAGGAACAGACCCTGCAGCGCTGCAGTACTCACTGAGTCAACCAATCCCAACTCCTTGACTTTGGCCATGAATCTCTGTTTCGCTTCACCGCTCACGTCGAACTCGGCGTAGAATCGATCCCATAGATGTTCGATCTGGTGCTCAGTAGCCTCGCCGAGCCTGACAGTCATGTCGACGCGCCCAGGTCGCACCAAGGCCTCGTCTAATCTTTCGACGTGGTTGGTCGTCAGGAAAATGATGCGCTCTTCAGCACTAGCAACACCGTCCAGAGCGTTGAGGAGCCCAGAGAATGTTACAGATGCACTAGCGAACCCGTCTGCACCTGGCGTCTTCCGGTTCATAAATGCGACGTCCACGTCTTCGAGGAGCACGACAGTCCGTCGTGGCACGTTGGTTAACAGATGGTTCAAGCGATCGTCCGTCAACCCTCGTTCGCTGACGTTGAGAATAGCAATGTTGAAGTCCAAGTGCCCTGCAACAGCTTGAATGAACGAGCTCTTGCCTGTACCAGGAGGTCCATAGAGGAGGTACCCCCTCCTGTATGGGATTCCGCGGTCGAGATACCATGCGCGCGAGGCAATGAATGCCTCCATATCTTCCACAATCCGCTCCTTGACACCTTCTTCCAGCACCACTGAGTCCAACGGGCGCTTGCGCTTCGGCTGCCCAAACGGCTGCCAGCTCGTGCCCATTGAGTTGTATATGACGGTTTTGCCTTCTTGTGATTGCTGATACAGCTGGTGCGCCTCCGCAAATATGTCCTCAAACACGCTGCGGTGGCTGTACAGAGTCGTGAGACTGATCGTCTCGAAGGGTGTACCATCTCGCATGTCGAAGGCATCGCGCGTACGCTGGCGGTCGACCAACAGGAAGGCATTCTTATAGCGCATGAAGTGTCGTCCGGGACCGGGTACGAAGGAAAAGTGCGCAGCCAGTGCAGGCCCATCTTGCGGAGCTGAGGTCCGCACCTGAAGATGGTGCATGCGCGGATCGATACGGTTGAGCACCTTTGTAAGCATGCTACTAGGCGCAGCCGAAGCACCTGTTGAGCGCTGAGCGCCGTTCAATTGCGCTCTGTGGTATGTGGTCATCCATTGAAGGAGCCAAGGGTAGGCATCGTCGTGGCGAGTAATCTCAAGATCGATGAGCATCCGTCGGCGCAGGAATGCAGCGCCATGCTGGAGTCCTTTCTGTCCTGTTCGCGCTGCGACTCCCAATGCTGCGAGTCCGAAGCCCTGTGGCTATGTGAGCACACTCCGTCTCATCGCGCCAACACAAGGATCGACCGTACGGCAGTAAAGAACGGATTGCCAGTGAACTGTGAATACAAAGAGCCGGCGTTGTCGCCGCCGCTCGTGGCGAGCTGCTTCACCAGCTGCGATTTCGGGTCATTAGAGTCCATAGCTTGACACATGGCGGCCACAAAAACTTTGGGAGACCGCGAATTGGCGCTAGGCCCAGAATGAACAGCTACTGAGAGCCGCGTGCCGCGGCAGATCATGACCCTAGCACTTCACACCCACCCGGCAATCTTGCATCTGTTGATCTATTGCCTATCGGAATCGATTGCTTAATCGAACGTTCGGGGGCCACAACTATGCCACAGCTGTCTTTGGCTGTTCGCATTCCAGTAGCATCAAGAGAGTCCTCATGGCGTCGCGTCCTCCAGAAAAGTGGGGCGCTCCTTCCCCAGACTGATATCAAGCAAACGGTCAGCCAAGCTTGACCCTGGAGCCTTCTCCATGTCATTTCTTCCTTCTTCTGCGCGCGTTATAAAAAGACCTCTCCAGTTTTCTCCTCTCTTGCCAACCTACACACCATGGCTACGATCACCATAGGCAGGGCTTACTTCGATGCTCTTCTCCAGAGGTGAGTACTTTTTGGTCCAGATTAGTGTATAGCCCGATGTACTTACTGACAGCGCAAAAATAGAGCCAGATTCGTACGGTCCCCTTAGGCACCCGTGTCTTCATCACACTAATTCAAGACCAGCACACCTCTGGACAGGAGTTCAAGCTAGCGCCTGATATGCTTAGCAATGTCACCGTCTCGAAAGCAGAGTATGCTCACCTGGTAAGTCTAGATTGTTCGTCCGTGCTGTCTTTTCTGCCTGTCTTCCTCTGCGCACGTCTGTCAGCATGGTCACTGACTACCAATCAGCAACAGTGCAGCCAAGAATATGGTATGTCAAGACCTCTCGACTTGCAATAACCCACTGATAGCCTGAAGCTCTGCTCAAGAATGCACTGTTTAGCGGCGGCTTCACGATGGACGCCTTGAACACGCTTCTCCTTGGTGAAAGCGAAGCCACGAATCACAACAATGCCCAGTCCGAACGCAGCCCAGGGACGACCTCCTTGGAACATACAGCTGTCCCATCCACGCCCCAAACTTCCTACGACAACGACTGCTCGACACAGAGGTCTTACAACAATGACAGCACACCAACCTCAGACGATACCGAGACCGGCAGTGATCATCTCGACTTAGCTAGGCCTCGACCATTGCATCGCACAAACAGCAACGAACAGAATGAACTCTGCGGTGACAATAGTCTGGAAGAAGAGCAGATCTACAGGCCAGAGAGGGGACTTCGCGACCGGATCCCCGTACATGATCAACGCACGATTCTGATCACCAATATTGCGGAGCGTACCTCTCACAAAGACATCGCTGGGATCATTCGTGGAGGGCGACTGCTCGATATTTTCTTTCGCAATGACGGTTCCGTCGCTGTGTCCTTTGTTGAAGGCGCGGCTGAATTCCTGGGATATGTCAAGCGCAATGACATCTACTTACATGCTAAGCGTGTATGTCCCCAAAGCCTCCAGTCATCTTGTGTGAGCAAGCTAACAAAGAAATAGCTTGAATTCCGCTGGGCTGATCGCCATTTCCACGTCCCCCCTCGTGTCGCTCACAAGATCGCTGGGGGAGCTTCGAGAAATCTCATCGTGCGTGGCGCGGCTGGCAGAACCACTGAAGAGCAGATCCGAGACCATCTGGATCACATCCATAACCTTGTTGTTGTGGACGTCTACATCAAGGACAGAGATGTACACATCTCGATCAACTCGATTCACAACGCACTCTCCGCCAGGGCCTGCATGATGTCTCGCACGATCTATAAAGGTACGCAGATCGACTGGGGTCTTGACGAATGCGCTGCTCCATTGCCACAGCATGGTACGAGGGCCCGTCCGTCAGTCATGCGCATCCCCGCGATGGCACTTCCAGTGACGAACACCTACGCAGTCCTCGATACCGGCTCAGAGATCGACTCCGACTCTCAGAGTGAATCCTACGAGCCCACTGGTATTCGTCTTGAGCACAGTAGCTGGGCAAATTCAGCTGTAGCTTAAAAGGTCCTGCCAAAGCCATCTCGGGAACAAAGCTGGCGGACCTACCAGGACCTTAATCGACTCCGCGATAACGCCAACACGGCAAGCGCGCAGTCCTAGCTTTTCACAAGCCAATGCCTACCGCCTGCCATTCTTCCTGTCATACCGCGCCAACAGTCATGTGTGCCAGATGTCGCAGGGCCTCCTCATATGTGTAGTACACTTGGTTTTTGGCGTGTCTCCTACTTGGTTTTATGGTATTTGGAAATCATCTTCATCGCCCGCACCTAGATATCTACTGTTTCTCCAGCGCGTCTTCTACGATGTAATGAATCAAGCTATCGACCACTAAACAGCGTACGGTGATCGTCAAGTATGTTGACTGACATGGTCAAGGTGAATGTGGAATTGGCCAATCATGTTAGAGTGGGGTTTAGCGTCGATAGAGGAGCTTACCCCATCTTCCTTCGAGCATCGTACCAAACCGTCTGGTTTGACACTACTTTCCTAGTTCCCATTCACTACTTCTAAGTTCAGATCACACAATGGCATCCACAATTAAAGTCGCAGTAATCCAGCTATACCCTAAAGTACGCCCCTCCACAAAACCCCCTCACGATGACGGCATACTCATCTTCCCCCAAAGCCATTGGACCCCGAGCACAACTTCGCCAAAGCCGCAAACTTCATCCGCTTCGCAGCTGCTCAAGGCGCCGAGTTAGCTGTGCTCCCCGAATACCATCTCACAAATTGGCTGCCCAAGGATCCAGCGTTCGCCGGGCTATGCGACCAGTGGGAGACGTATCTCAAGAGGTATCAAGAGTTGGCACGGGAGTGTGGGATTTGCATTGTCCCCGGGACGATTGTTGAGGGGCATCCAGGAGAAGAGGAGGAAGGGAGGTTGTTGAATGTGGCGTACTTTATCGGGCGGGAGGGGGAGGTGAGGGGGAAGTACGTGAAGAAGAACTTGTGGTGAGTTTTTGCTTTGCGTTTCAGTCTATGACACGCTTTCTTCGCTCCTCTCCTTTCTACTCCACCTATCGCCTCTCCCATCCTCCCCCTCCCCCCAC
>JUDZ01008959.1:0-13632 GCA_000812845.1 Stagonosporopsis tanaceti | reverse complement strand
AATGATGTCGTTCATTTCCTGCTTGGGTGTCTCGTTGAAAGGCACAGGGATGTTGTGGCTTAGACCGACGTTGTTGACCAGGATGGAGATGTCCAGCCCCTCCACGAGCTTCGCCAGCTTAGTGTAGTCGGCGTCCTTGTTCTGTGCAAAATCCATTGCCAGAGTCTTAACAGAGATCTTGGGTCCGTACTTGGAGGTGATGTCGGCGGAGAGAGAGTCGAGCTTGGACTGGGTGCGGGAGACGAGGATCAGGTTGTAGCCCTTAGCAGCGATAGAAAGCGCAAATTCCTTGCCAATGCCATCGGAAGCACCCGTGATAAGCGCCCATGTGCCACGAGGACCGAATTCGGTGAGCTGCTAGGTTGAGTATATGGTCTACGAGGATGACGGTGAGGGGCACTTACGGACTTGCCAGGGAGCACGAACAAGCTCAACAGGACTCGGACGGTGCTGATGATGGGTGCTGCAAAAGACACAATGCCTACAAGCAAAAAGGCAGAGAAAGCAGCTTGCACAAGCGAGTTGCTGGCCTCGAGGCGCACGCCAAACTGCGCGAATAGACCATCCATGATGAGCAATGAACAGCAGCAGCAGCAATAACAACGACACCCTTTAAGCTGTCGATTACAAGTCAAGATTCCTGGCCCCAAACCCCACTAGCGCAGCCGCGGCCCAGGCTCATTGGCTGCGCGGTCGCCGGTCGCACCTGCCCTCGGCCAAACCTTTTCCCGTGTCGCTGTTTCCCATCCACGCTAAGGCTAAGCGACTGTCGAAATTCGAAGTGCCTCACTGTGCAGCGAACCTCACGAAGACCGACCGTCAACTAACCAACGACAGCAACCATGGCTACCGAGCTCACGTACGTCAAATGCGCAAACAACACCGCAGCGATCGATTGCTAACAACCGCACAGTGTCCAGTCGGAGCGCGCTTACCAGAAGCAGGTACTACAGACCTCCCGCGACATGCACCCCAAACTCGAATGCTAATGCGCTGCGATAGCCTCACATCTTCCAGAACCACAAGGCTGGCGGTCCCCGCAAGAACACCCGCACCAGGAGATGGCACAAGGAGGTCGGTCTGGGTTTCCGTACCCCCAAGAACGCCATTGAGGGCACCTACATCGACAAGAAGTGCCCTTTCACCGGCATGGTCTCCATCCGTGGCCGTATCCTCACCGGTACCGTCATGTCCACCAAGATGCACCGTACGTCCCCCGGCAGAATCGAGTCGCGCACAGGAAAAGAAGATGAGCGTGGTCGCAACAGGACAAACGCTGACAGGACACAGGCACCTTGATCATCCGTCGTGAATACCTCCACTTCATCCCCAAGTACTCCCGTTACGAGAAGCGCCACAAGAACCTCGCCGCGCACGTTTCCCCCGCTTTCCGTGTCGAGCCCGGTGACCAGGTCATCGTCGGTCAGTGCAGGCCTCTCTCCAAGACCGTCCGCTTCAACGTCCTCCGTGTCCTTCCCCGCAAGGGCCAGGCTGCCAAGCAGTTCTCCAAGTTCTAAATGTATCGGTTGGAGTAACGGATTATGATGAGTAAAAGGAAGCAGGCAGGTTGGGCTGAGCGTGATGGTTTTCGATATGGTCACTTCGCATCTGGGTTAAGGAACCGGAGTCCAATGGGCCATGTATGTTTCTCCAGCTACGATCAATGAAAGTCCTCGGAGGTCAAAAACGCCCCGAGGCGGGTCAAAAGTCAGGGCGGCTCAGTCGTATTGGTGATGTGACGGATGCTCGCCACGCTGTTACGGTTGATGAATTTGTACATTGAATGCTCACCTGCAGTCTGCAAGCAAAGCACTAATTGGCACTTATCGACATTGCAATCTGCTGCGGCATGCATATTCCCACGCAGATTGACCTCTGTTATCGTCCACTCATCTGCCCAAAGCACATTTAACACTAAGAAATCCGCACTCGTTGAACCGCATTGTTGCAGTTCCGTGCGTGAGAGCAAATTATATGCATTCCTAACATCATTCGCCATGCTTTGGACAATTGCTGCTTGACCCACACTATAGACATGCATCACCCGCTCCACCCTGATATCTTATGTATATGCACTCCCCATAACATATCAAGCCCCTCACGCACTACTGCCCTATCACACTCACTTGACATAATACCCCCACTGACTAACCATCCACACCAAACTGCCCGTACTGACAATCACCGGCCCCGCGAGCGCCTTCCCCCACCTCGTAGTGCCGAACACAAACCACTCACTCCCAAAGTGCGCGAACGCCACGACATACGTCCAGATGGCCAGCTGGTAGAACGCCGGCTCGTTGATGTGGTACGCGGCGTAGAACCGGATCACGCTGGTCAGGAACGTCCAGGTGCCGAATGTGCGCGACGAAAGCCAGGTTACGTGCGCAGGCTGCTTGACGGGCGGATCCACGGGGGTGGGGTTGTACACGCGCGAGGTGTAGCTGAGGGTCGAGTAGGCTTGGATTGAGTTGAGGGTTGAGACCAAGGAGACCTGGGGAGGTTAGCGGGTGGGTCCACTGGGAGAGAAGGCGCTGGTCTGCTGCTTGAGTGTTGCTGGGTGTGGTTGCGCGTGCTGGCGTGAGCTGAAGGGGGAGACGTACGAAGAGGAGCCATTTGGGCAGCAGGCCCTCGGCTTGAGGAATCCAGGATGAAGCTACGGATGCCATTGCTGCAATTGGTGCTACAGTGCTAGCGAGAGTGTGATTAGGGTTGGAGGTTTTGTTTCCTTGGTCATGAGATTTTGGGAACTTGCGGGCCTTCGGCTTGGAGCTGTCGGGGCAGGGGCGGCTCGTGCGCGGTAAACATCTCTCTTGCAGCATTCATGTCACTCCCAATGCCAACCACCGCGAGCAGCAAGAAATACCATCTGACGCGTTTTCGACATGCAACCTGCCTCGTTGTTCGTGACACGTTGTCTTCGACAACAGCTTGGCCAACATGCACTCGTCCCATGCATCTTGGCGTAAAGCGCAGCAGTCTCCCTCAGACTCCGATTCAAGGTCTAGCTACGGCTCGGAACTAAAGCCATGATATGAGAGATTCTATCACCGTTCTCAAATCGGAATGTTCTTGCTCCGCGCTTGGTCTCCACACAGCACACCGTGCCGGTGTACCGTATTTGTCGAGCCGAATCAGGTACACGCGGAGAACGTCTTCCAAGCCCGGAGTTCGGGCAGCACAGTCAAAGCTAGCAGACCAAAACAACAATTTCCTCCAGTTCCTAGCCCATAGCGGTAGACTATCCACCCCTCGCTCTCCTTAACTTCTTCTGCCAACCCTGGTCTGCTCTTCTAGATCAGCCTCCATTCCCGCCGGTTTCCCGCATCCGCTGGCTTCCCGTCTATTCTCCTTTACCGCTCCATCCTTCACGCCGCTGTCTTGGTAACCTGTAAACATGTTAACGTTTCTAAGTACGAGCGCGAATTGGCCGACGTCGATTGTCCGAGCTCGCCGCCACGGATCTTTGCACAGCGCAGCGGTATTTTTGTATGGCGACGCTATCTTCTTGTTAAAGTGACCAGAAAACAAACATGTGGACAACAATCGACGACTGTTGCAGAGCTCAGCCAGAGGAAATCTGCTCACCTCGTTTCTGGAAGAGGCAAACGGCATCACCAACAGCAAACGCTCTGATAGAGCCATACACATGAACCACCTCGTGACATTCTAGAAACAGCATCTGGCTTCTCAGCTTGCTCTTCCGCTTCTATATATACCATCTCTCTCTTATTCTTTCAACTCTCGTTACATCTTTAAATCCATCTCTTCGACGTCTTTTCCGAAATCGACTTGATCTTAGAGTCATGTCTGTCTGCCTTTGCTTCTTCATATCAGACCTCTCTTTTCACATGTCTGTTTGTGTAGGGCCTAAATCTTGAGATGTACATTTCTGCTGTTCTCCAATTCGACCAGAAAGCACACGAGCAAGATCGTTATGGCCGCAGACTGCTGTGTTCCGAATGCCCGACAGTATACCAACTGATGTGTTGCCCAGCTTCTGCCTGCAGTTGCGTTTGTCAACACACTCCATCCAATTTTCTGAACAGGCTCTGAATTCCAGTGGAACTATCCGGTGTTCGCAGCCTCTCTGTTCTCGAAAACCAGCTATTTCTGCGATATCATACTTTACGAGCTTCCAGATCTTCCTCACTTCGAATTCTTTCAACCTGGCAGCATGATTTTCTTGAAACGGCGGTGTTAGACCTCTGAATGGAGTGTGATCTGATGTGTACTGTTGAACTCTTTTTGGAATATTTTCGCATGTGTCCTATCTCTGTGTTTGGTGTCTGATCAGATGTGTCACATAACAGACGATGGTTTCGATGTATGTTGCTGACAGCCTGATAATGGGGACAAGCTTGACGCCCCGACTGATGACATTGAAGAGCAGATAATCACCATCATGTTCAATAAAGTGAACGTGGAGATCTCACAATTCCTACGTTGAAGGTGACCTCGAATCTATCGGAGAAGTCTGGATACTCAAGTTCCTTCGGCCCCGAAACTCCCTCGTCTTGGGTGTATATCCATTTGGTTTGCCTTGTAATGAAGACTTATATCCTATTCTCCCGAATGAGCCTGCTGAGATATTAGTAACTCGTCAAGTTCGATGTCATGGTATCCATGTTCGTTCACTCTCTTGCTTCAGATATGGATTTGGTCGACGAATGCTTTTGGCCTCCCGCGCGGCTGTTCTCCATCTAGAACCAAACCGCGCGTAATACGCACAACTCAAAGGGTGGTTCTCAGTACATGTTGACCTATGTAGAGAAAGACCTGTCACTGATATGTTTGGTGTGCTCTTGTTCAAAAATATTCTTTTTCTACAACTTTGAATGCTCAACTGAGTTGGCTCAAACACATGCACATGCACCCCATCAAGATCGATATGGTCTATCTGTTGAGAGTCCTTTTCTTCACCTCGAGGTTTCTGCTCTTAATCGGCTGGTTTGGGAGTTACAAAAACATACAAGCGGAGCTCGTCATATTTTTCGGCTTGCGTGACGGCAAAACGAAGCTCAAAAAGCTCTGTGTTTCCTACAACACAATTGCCACACAAGGAACAGTATACCACTAGCGGTCCTCCTGAGTCAAATCCAAAATATGCTCTATGTATGACTGCCTTCAGTCTCCTGCAGCACCTCTTCCAGACTCCTTTCTGTATATCTTCAAGCAACAACGCTAACAAACGTCTTGGAGGACAAGAAGCGTCTGCAGCAGCATTTTTGCATCTTAAACAGAGTACAACACTTCCGCCGGTTCTGCACTTGCCCAATAAGCTATTACAACGGTCTGTCTGTTTGATCTCCAGGTTTGGAAGTTTATCGCCAAACTGCTGATCCTAAAAATCATCGAGAACCGTGACATGTCCCAGTGTCCGTGTCGAGTGGTATCATTTCAAATTAGAGCTTGGATTCACGTATGTGCCAAAGGTTTCTCAGTGGCTATAAAACGTGTCATATCCGTCCCTGAAACAGGACAAGAAGAGGGTGAAGTTCCTTCTTCTTCATTTTGTTCAAATGCATATCCTGAAATAAAACAACCTAGACTGGACCATATGTCACCTTTGGAATCAAGACTTTCTTTTCAAATCGTTGAACTCAAGATACGAACCACTCCTCAGCTTTCCCTCATCAAAGTTCTGCATCATCAAGCATATGTGCGTGCTTTGCTGGACATGCAAATCTCACCGCGTCATGTGTGTGTCTCGTTCTTTGAATTCTTCCAGATTTAAAAAACTTTCATTCCAGATTTAAAAACCATTCAATACCAACGCATGAGCCCCCGAAGACGTGGGATACAGAGACTCAAGCCCCAACTCCGACTTTGCTTTGAATCAGCATTGCAAACGCCTTCCGCATCTGTATCATGCTCTGCGGTTCAATTCCTCAGCCCCGGTTGAATCATCAACACTTCTCACTGTCCTGAGACAAAATCAACTGAGTTCAGTTTCGACGTGTGCGTCTGTTGAGAGATGCAAGCTCATACAAAATATCTACCGCCGTGTCTACTGTATAACTTCCTATTCCCTGAATCCAGGAACCAGGAAATACATGGCTGTTCTTCCTCAGTCTGTACAGGGTCATCATGTCTGGATGACTTTTACAAGTATACAAGAAATCATTACTGCAAAAGATGTCTTCCGTACCGCTCGCTCTTCTCTCAAATGCCAAACTAACGGGTGTATGATTTCTCTTCTCCCTACAATACGAATTCATGTCTATACACCGCTTCTTTGTGGTCCACATGAACTTCCTTCTTGACAGCGATCAAATTCTAACCTGCGGCTCCTTTTGTGAAGATGCCACCACACACTACATCTGACCATCCATTCGCGAAGAAGTCCATTTTATTCCGTTTAAAAGCATCCAGGGACCGTTTATGGCTCTCCTTTCCGGCGTCTTTTCAGTCAACCCCGGCTGACTTGTTTCCAATCTCCTTTTTACCATGTCCTTCGAACATCAACGCCAGACCCTTCAAATGCTACCAAAAACGCCTGATGCCACTCTGGTATGTTAAGCTCCTAAGAAATTCTCATTTGTTTGGCTTCCCGGACGAGCAAGTCTTCTATACGACTACCAGGAAACGGTGCCCGGAAAGAAAAAGCCACTGACTCACATGTGTGCCCCATCCTTCGCATTCTACCCTCATAACGATTCTGTATACCTCCAGTAGTATGACATAGCTGTCTACAACCAATCTGCGACTGCCAGAGTCAAAATGCTCTTCGGCCTAATGCCCAATCCAAAGGAGACAGATCCGAAGCCTCTCCGCCTTCCCGGGTGTGCGAAAGTAAACGCCAGGCTCATATGTCCTGCTCTGCTGTTTTTCTTTTTCCAACGCCAACTACGTAGACTTGACACACTAAAATCAAGGACAATAGAGCCATTGGGCCCGTCTGTTTCTTCGGCTCCGCAAGCAAAGATAGTGCCTTCGAATGGCGTTTTTTGCTGTATCCGACCTTTCGTTCTTCGAACATCGAAGGTTGCGAGGAGAAGTGTGATGGTCCTTTTTCCCCATTGCTGCACGGGGAAATGTTGATGGTGGGCGTGATGATGGTATCTGCACTTACTCGCGGGGAACGCATGTCAATGTTATCGTATCATACATTCTTCGAAACTGTCGTGTGGCGTAATGATATGACGATCGTGCGACGAGTGGTGCAGTCGTGCACTGGTGCTTTAGAAATCGGGACATATATCGGTGATGTATGTTGCTCTGCTCTGCTTCTCGCGCAGGAAGGGAAAGAAGAGTCACGGTAAAACGGGTTGGACGTTTGCGTTTCGGAACCGAGGGGTCTGGGTTATGCGATAGAAATGGAATGTACGTTCTGATGCTATACATGCGGGCTGACACGTCGTGCCATGATGACACCTGCTTCGAGAAGTCTTTCATGTTTTCCCCCTACTCAAGCATCCCTGCCAACCACGCCCCAAGCTCCTTCTCTGCACTGACTGTAGGAAAATGATCACACGACACCCTCTTCACGTCTACCTTCGTGCCCTCCCTGCTCGTCCCCTTCCAGCTCTCCTCAATAGCGCGAATACTCTCCTCCTGCACAGCAGGCACAACGCACAGGTCCTGCTCGCACAAGAACCAACTTACAGGGACGTCCTTGTAGCCCGGGTACGTGAGGGAGCTAGCGAACGCCGCGGAACTGTGTTGGCCTATTGCAGCCATACCCTTTTCCGCAGCGGCGGGGGCGGAGGTATTGAAGCAAACCGCCTGGGTGGCGGCGCGATCGGGGTGGAAAAGCCAGCCATCCTTGGGGTGTTCGTTAGCACACATTCCCTGCCTCTCTTGCTGCGCTACGCCCCACGACCAAAACACACCAAACCAAACCACCCTCGCACTGAGCAGTGAAACAGAGAAAAATGAACAGAAAACTCACCTCGTCGGCATCCAACGGCACCTGCATTCCCCCGACCATCGTCTCCCCCAACCCCTCCCCCTCCTTCGGCACAACGGCCGTCATGTACCCCAACCGCCTCACCCCACCGCTCTTCCCCTCCTTTGCCCTACTCTCCGTGCTCAAGCCCTTCATGCACTCGCTCGCCGGCATGCCCCCGTACGAGTGCGCCACCAGCACGATCTCCTCGCCTGCATCGGCGAGTTTCGAGACGAAGGAAGCAACGAAGGAGGCGTCGTCGGCCATGGAGGGGGGCGCGCCGGAGCGCTTGGTGTGGTAGCTGGGCGGGTCGAGGAAGTGGGCGCGTGTTCCCGCGGGGAGGTGCGCGAGGAGCGGGGTGTAGTGGGTGCTGGGGAGGAAGGAGCCGGGGACTAGGACGAGGGTGGGTTTCTTGGGGGTGGACATGGTGTGTTTATTGGGGGGCGCGCGTGGAAGGAGTAGCTGCGAGAGGGTTTCGGTGTGGGAATGTTGGGCTTTTGGGGATGGGGAGTTGGGGACTGAGGATGGTAATTAGGAATTGGAAGAGGCTGTGGCTTTATTAGGGCATGCTGGAATGGTCACGAGCCAGTCAATAGGGCGTTCTGACTTTCTTTTTGACATGGGAAGTCATAAAGGTGGTTCGGCAATGTCGTGCTCGGTAAACCGCATTTGGTTAGCAAGTCTGGGGTGCAGCGTGTGTTTTGCGGGGAAAGCATGTGGTCTTTGTGTCTTGGAGACCGAGCGGAGGGCCTAGTCCGTCGTAGCTCGTTGGTACAATAATGTTGCACATTAGACTAGTTGTGGTCCACTTGTGGCTTCAGCCTACGACTTTCTCACCATCGCCAGCAAGGAAGTAGTGGCTGCCTGTTTCTAGAACCTCGATTGAGTCCCCAACCCTCACCTCTCCTGCCTCTAGCGGCGTAACCTGCATCCCTAGCACAGCGTTCTTGCTGCCTTCGTCAATTACTCGGTACTTGCGCATCGTGGTGGATGGCTCATTGACATCCGCGACACCAGTCTCAGGGTCAACGTTCGGCAGCTTGCAGCGCGTTGTGCGGCAGGAAATGTGGTAAGTTGCTGATCCGATTTTCGCCTTCTTCCAGTTATCTTCGTGGAAGGCTGGCGGGCCGGTGAAATAGATGTTGGCTCTGTAGCGCAGGGCATTGACGAGGGGAATCTTCCACCTCTGGTCTACTGAGTCGCCTCTTGCGATTTTGTCGGACACGTCATGTACAGAAGCCAGGTTCAGAATGTGCACAGGATACTATCAAGTGTATTAGACATGATGTGAGGTCAATTGAGGTCAATCTTACCGAGTCCTGCATGCCAATGCTTGTCTGGAAACCCACGTCTTCCTTCTTTGGCGCGCACTTGTACACCTCCCGGAACTTGTTCGTGTCGATTCTGAACAGCGTGATGGGGTTGGTAGTGCCGATTGTGTATTTCAGCTTCGCAAGCAATTCTCGATCTACTTCGCATCCCATGTTTAGGGCTTCTGGCGAGTCCTTCCAGATGCGCAGTGTTTCGCTCTTGTAGCCCTTGCTCTTGATGCGCTCTTTGGACGGGTTAAAGGGTACTCGAATTTCAAGCATTGGCTCTGATTTGCCGGCCAGCTGTGCCGCGATGATCTTGCCCCAGCTCTTCAATCCTTCGATAGTAAAATCTGTATCTTGCGAGAATGGAAAGCGAATCACGAGACATCCCTCGCTCTTGACCCACTCGCCGTCCTCGTCGTAGCCAGGTGCGGATGGATTGGGAACCCAAATCTCGGTCTCAATCTTGGCTAGACGTGGAAACTTGCGTTGGGTCATGAACTGCCACTCGCTTGAGACCCTCCCTTTCGAATCGGGCATGGTAGTCACATACTGCCCGAGGGTGAATTGCCGATCGTACTTCAGACCTGTGCGGAGGACCTCGCTCTTGTCCAACTCGACTGAGCCCGCTGATTTGAGAGGATAGATGAACAGAGCTTTAACGGACCAGGGCTTCTCCTTGGTGGCATCGCCGCCCTTGGCATATTTCCGCGAGTACTGGTCTGCAAAATTGCCACGGCCAGTGACACCAAGCCGCGTGCATCCAGCTGGGGGTGGGGCACGTCTCTCGTACTGCGTGAGGGCAAAGAGAATGACGAGGACGAACGGGACCAAAGAGTACAGGACCGTCTTGACGACCAGCTCTGGGGTGAATTCTTCGATACCGAGATGGTTGAGAATCCAGTCCAGAATGTTGTTGGTGAAAGTCGGAACGACTCTTTGCGAATGCTGGATTGGGGTGCTGTCGAAACCCATGTTGGTTGTCAGGACGTGAAGCTTACGTGCTTCAGCTCGACGGTCAGAGCAACGTCTTCTCGGCGCGAGGGCGACTGGTGCTGGCCTTAAATCGCGCCCCTATCGTACTTTGCGATGTGGCTTCAGCAATCTGGATTCGAGGCGGTGCTGGTGTTGACTTGGCGCGTTGAAAGCGGCAGGAGACAAGGATTTGAGCGAGTCAGGCCGTTGGTGGCGGCTGCTCGCGTGACAGCGCGCTCTGGACGCATCACTTGAGCCGCAGACATGACGCTCTCGTCGGCGCTGCACGCGACTTTGGTGTAGCAATTGGACGCGTCGCAGAATGTGCTACCATCTGAACCCACGCGACTAGCTTGTTGGTTTCTGACTCCAGCACAATGGCCAGCGAAGCCGCCCCTCCTCCGCAGTCATCACGTATGCGCATGCCCCACGGTCGTCTGCAGCAACTGACGTCTGCATAGACAGACTGCCCACCGTCTCGGCCTCACAGGCTCTCCACAGCCTCCATGCCTGCGGCGCCCGCTCTGTGCCCACCGGCCTCACGCAGCTCGACAAGCTGCTGGCCCCGCCGAGCCTGCCTGGCCAGCACGTCGTCGGCGGCTATGCGCGAGGGAAGGTGACCGAAGTGTATGGCCCCCCCGGCGCGGGCAAGACGTCGCTGCTGCTCCAGGCAGCCTCCAATGCCCTGCACGCAGGGCAGCATGTCTATTGGATTGGTACGGCAGGCCTGCAGTCAACTCGCTGCCCCTATCTGACAATGACCAGACGCGGCATGCGCGCCGCTCGTCCCCCAGCGTCTTCACGACATGCTCTCTGCGCCCAGCGACACGCCGACTGAGTCCGCTCCAGAGCAGCTGCAGAGCCACTTCCACTATCTCGCTGCGCCAACGCTCGCGCACGTCCTGGCATTGTTCGTGCACCCGCCGTCGTCCTTCCCGCAGCCCACCACGAGTCTGATTGTTATCGATTCGCTGTCGACCCTCATCGACAATGCGTACCCGCGCCACACCGACGATCGCCTCAGGAACAAGACCGACCAGTCCAAGTGGGCGGCCGGCCGCCGATATGCAGTCACCAACGATCTGATTGCGGCCTTCACCAGGTTTGCTGCATTGCACGACATTGCCCTGGTCATCACATGCCAGACCATCACGCGGATACGGGGAGCCTCACGGGCGCTGCTGGTCCCTGCCATCACCGGCGTCGAGTGGGAGAACGGCATCTCTGCCCGTCTGCTACTGTTCAGAGATTGGGTGCCCCAGCACGCGCAGACGCAAGACAAGGACGAGGCAGATAGATTGCAGAAGACCCGGTTTGCCGGCCTGGTCAAGCTCAATGGCGTCGCTCTTGCCGACGAGGGTGGGGTGGGTAGTGTAGTACCCTTTGCTATCGAGAGTGTGAGTCCATCGATGCGTCGATGCATGATGACTACGAAATACCATGTCGTACTGACGCAAATCAGCATGGTCTTTGCAACATCAGCTTGACCCCTGATGATACCGCGACAACTATGGTGCTCCCTTTCCAGCCGAGACCGGCCAAAAGAACCTTCGACGAGATTGACGAGAACGCCCCTGAGGAGCCGAACTCGGACGAGGTTTACGGCTGGATTGAAGACGATGCTGTCGCCGCGGAGGGACTTTTGGTCGATGACGTCCCCTCCACTATCGATGTCGATGCTCGACAAGAGTCTGCTGCAGAAGGACGCAGTACCAAGGTAATGCGGACCTCGACAGTATGAAGCCGCCCAGGATGGCTTCTGCCTAAACAACCGCATCCCACGGAGTATTCGTCTCCTTCCACCACAATATCGCAGCCGAGCGTCGCCGCGCCGGGTAAGCAACCTCCCGCACATTTCGACATGGTTCCAGCTACAGCAGCTGACAGAGACTTGATCAGGCTGAGATCGTACGTCTTCACCGATCACGCGTTGCCGGCAGCCCACAGCACCCGCCCCGTGTGGGGTGAGCTCCCCCAACCCCAGATTGATCGCCCCCAACGCTGCTCTGCCAGTAACACCACGTAGCTTCACCGCCAGTATGGGCGCGCACTCCTCACCTCAGCAAGGCTATCAGCTTCGTAATACTGTCAGCCAATACAGCCATGATAGCACCATTGGCGCAATAATCCCGACGCCAACGCTTCACCTGAGCATCCTCCTTCCTGATGCCACATCTCGCCCGCCCCTGAACGTGGGCTGCCGTGCGCCACACAGGCATCCCGGTCCGGCTTGGAGTTGGGGTACGTCAACCTTCTAAGACGGAGCAGACGCACACGTGCAAGCTCCGGTGGCTCGCCTGTCAGGCAGAGCAAGGTTCGCGGAGCCCGCCCCGCGACCCAGACCGCCGGGCCCGACACCCAACAACATGCACATGCACCGGGTCGCAGTTTTTGCTTTTGGATAAATGGATGAAATGCATGCGCGTGGCTGATCATATCTGCTTCATTATAGGGGGAAGCGGGGTAGCGCCCCGTGGGGGTGGAAAAGGTCATGTGCACATTTCCGCTCCGCACCCCAAGCAGCAAGACGGAGGACGGTCACCTGGTCTGGAAGCAACTGGTCGAAGGACCACGGACGCCGATTCCGCCGTCGCCCCGTGAAGACGCCTCGATAGGGCAGAAAGGCGTCGCAGGCTGCACGCCCTGATTCCCAGCGGGCGCCTATCTCCTGCGCAGATGCAGATGCACACTCTTCTCCAATCGTATCGATCCCCCTTTCCTCAAGACATTTGGTAGTGGACTCCATGCACCTTCCTCTTGCAAGACGCAGTGACACACACCGCTTCACTCTCAAAGGGCATGTCACCAGCGAGCCATATGCATCTCAACAACCTGCACGCTCAGTCGTGACTCACAGGCGAGAGACCATGTCTCCTGATCGAATCGTCGCGAAGGCGTGACGTTGTCTTACGCCGCCATCTTGATGGACGGTGACGGGGCGCTTTCCTGCCCTCGACATGCCTGGTGGTGGTGGTGGAGCGCCCCCGGCAGGGACGGCGTGTGAGGCGTCTGGTCGTACGTGGTGGATGTGTAGTCTCTGCTTGTTTCCTATACCAACCCATGTGCAACCCCCTTGCTGTGCAGAAAGGATCTAAGACATACACATGTGTGAGCCTATCATGATGCAGTAATCGAACGGGATTCCCCACCGAGTCTTTCTTTTTTCGGGTTCTCACTCTGCTGCTGTCTACATACTAACTTGCGTCTGGCTTCGCTGCCGTGCGGAAAGGGTTGTGAGTGATGTGGTGGGTCATGCACGACTATCTAGCTAGCCAGCTATCTCGCAGTACAAAGGTAGGTGAGACAAGACAAGGATAAATCTTTTACCGTCTCCATTCCTTGCTATGCAGGTTAGTTGCGTGACTTCAGATCAAGAAGACAGACACTTCCCCCCCACGTTAGGTTTTACCTGTACGAAAGTATGATGGAAGGTTCCTCGCCTGTTTTTTTTTT
>JUDZ01008958.1:0-13625 GCA_000812845.1 Stagonosporopsis tanaceti | reverse complement strand
ATCACGCGGACCTGACCAGGATTTCTTCTGTCTGTGTCTAGATATGGCCTCCAAGGCTCATCATCGTCGATTACAGGTGGATTTGATAGCCTTCTGGCAGCAGTTTCGTGAGCCTTACCGACATTTCGGGGTGCATTCCCACTTTGGATTCTCTCAGCGTGGAGGTTGGCACGGACACTCTGCGTCTCGATTGGGCTATTAGTCGGAGATGCAGCATGATTGATTCGGCCAGTGTTTGGTTTACTAAAGGTAAGCTTGAAGGGACGTTCGACACCTCCGACATAGTGTGTTAGTCGATAGCTTGTGTCGGTCGCTTCACTCGGCAGATTAGCTCGATCCACTGCATGTGAATCAGCTGTAGTGTGCCGCATATGCTCGTCTGCATGATTTCCTGGTCTTCTCGTAAGATTGTGGTATCTAGGCGGGCCATGCTGAGGCGAGCAGCTTTTATCAAATTCTGCAGGCCTATCAGCAGGTGGCCCTGGGACTGCTATGAGCGTATGACCAGACAAAGGCAAGGCTTCCGACTCCTGTCGCTGTGCTGCGCCATTGGATTCCTCGTCGAAGAGCATGGAATCAGAATCGGTCTGCGACGGAGCATAGTTGGTTGGCTGTGTTGATGCAATAGTCGTCCATGCGTCTGATCCAATTCGAACTCGAATGTTGTCAGCGGCGGCAAGCACGGGAAGCGCGCCACTCATGAAAGCATCATCATGGCCTTCAAGCTCGTCTCGACCAGGTCGATACCGGAATGTGACAGGGCTGCGAGGAGTCGCTGCTCTGGTCTTGCCGTCGGGCTTCCTGCGCTTTCCAATTCGAGCTCTGTCCCTGACTGGCGAGTATTGCAGATCAATTGGTTTTGAGGGCGTGACCCCCATCCAGTCTTGCTGTTTTAAGAGCCGTCTTTTATTCGCTTCAAGCAATTGTGTCTCGGTATCAGTGACCGCAGGCTTTCTTGTCATCTCTCGCCGCTCTTCTGCTACACTTTAGTCGCCTAAACCAGCGATCTCAATACCACTCACCTTTCTCATCCGCATTCCTGAAATTGCGCTGCCTGAAGTGAGGGCTGGTCCCCTGTGGTCTTCTTTGGCCATCTGCACGTCTATGTCTTCGCGCAGTTGATGGTGTGTGGCGCACTTCCCTCCCACGACGCTTTCTAGCTGAGTGTCCGGCAGGATGCACTGATCCTGATGGGATGCCATGTCCGTATCCACAATTGTCGCCTTCTTGTAGGAAGTCCGGGCGAAAAGGCGCGGCAAGAGTGTCTGGGCTCTGTTGCACTTTTGTGCGAGCGCGTGCGAAGTGAGCCCTCTGTTTCTGTATCACTCCTTTGTTAGCGTTCTTGGTGCGTTGAAGAGTTCCTCCTGTCCAATTCATGATGGCGGTACGCTGTTTGTTTCACGTCGCTGTTTGTGTCGCCGATCGCGCATTGCGCAAGAGCAGATCGTCGTGCGACAAATTTACGCGCTTCCATCCGAGTTGGCAGCTACTGTACCTTCCCTCACTTCACCACCATCGCTACTACCGTTGAACGCTACATAACAACATTGAGACTTCGTTAGTATGTCAAAGGATCGACGAATCTGTAACGTTCGTTGAATCGGCATCACTGCGGTTTTTTGCAATCCTCCCTCCGCACAAACAGTGGAGAATCGCGGAGAGCGGTCCTGTGCGAGCTGTCAACCCCATGGAGAAGGGTCGCTGATCATTCGCGCTAGTACTCGCACGCGGACGTGCTCCTCGACGGTACTGATCGCTTTCCACATCAGCAGTTGGTGTGAGCAATTGTGGAAGGTTTTGCGCTCATCGGAACGTGGTGCAAGGACCAGCATTTTCAAACCAAGTGCCTACACTAGAATCTACCACTCGGCGCCCGCTCCTTGATACGACGCTTTCCTGCCGTTACTCACTTCACACGCAATACGTCAAGGTTTGAGGCCGGAAGACATAGTCCATACCTGTTCAAGTCTCGGTTGAGTCGGCACAGCGACCTCGTGCGCTTAAGGGAGGCTCGTAAGATACAGATTTCGGTCGTCGCATCCGTCTCGTTGGCGGTGCCTGAAGTGATACCTGCTCCGAGTAGTGGATGGCCTATGGCTCTTGGCCTTCCCTATCTGGTATGCCGTCAGTTTGGTATAACGACGTACCCATTTTTCTGCGTACTCCGCCTCAAGAGCGGAGCGGGAAAAAACGGCGGATATCGATACCCAGACATCGCTGACATTATACGTCAGACGAGACCCACACGCCATTAATTGCTCATACCCGACTGTATGTCGAGTCGCATGTTGCGGCTCTATTGCGGTGGATGCAAATAGCCAGACTTTGGTTCTTGTAAGTGATCGACACACATTCTTGCCCATGATCAGTCTCATATACAGTCCTGTTGTGGAGAGCTGTAACTTATATGTCACAATCTTTCTGATCTGTCGAATCACTGCTTGCTTTTCGTTCGGCCAGGTTTCTTTAGCCATCCAGCGATCACATGCAATATGATCTCTACTATGCCATTGGAGCGAACTTCCAGAAATACATTTACGTCAAGCGCTGGTGTGGAGGTGCCGAAAGGCGGTGTTCTGGTTACCTTGCCGCCCCACTAATTGTGAGGTGCGGCCTGCCGTGTCATGCATGTCCTGCAGTCTGACGAAGGACCAGGATAGGAGGATTCGACATGTGAGAAGCGATAAGAGATAGGTGAGCCGACTGTCGAGCAGTGATTGCTGGCTGATTGTTTGTCGCATGTCCATGGCGGCGAAACGAACCGAATAATTAACAGCAAGTGGTGGCCATGGAGGCAAATCGATGATCAAGAGCAAGCAGCAGACGTCTGCGGCACGGCTATCTGCCGAATATAATTCCTCCAGGCTTCAGCCTCAAGATCAAACCCCTGATCTTGGCTACGAGAACCTGAGTCCGGATTGTTCTCGCCGATTAACGATGTCATTGACGATCTATACTGAGCAGAGAGTGCTGGCCCGATATCCGTCTGTGATTGGATCGGTGTTGGCCGTTCTAACAGCATCGCGCGGTCTTTGCTTGGCCCGCTTTGAGGCTCTTTTTTCGTGGCGCCTTGCGAATACGTAACTGCGTCATCATGCATACGGACTCTCGATTTCTGCACCTTTTCTCCGCACCAACGACTGTGAAGCGCGGCCGTACTCAACATTCGCTCGGCATGAAGCTGTCATAGGCAGGTGCGCTGCGCATCCAGGCCGCCGCATCATCACCACGTGTGCTTGAGACACGGGTTGCTGCGGTCAGTACCCACTTGTACTGCAACGTCGCGCGCGTTGTTTGTCGAATGAGATCTGAGAGACTCAGCACCTTCTCCGGAGTCGTGGCAGCAGCGCAATTTGCGACAAGGAGCCGTTGTGCGAGGTTCCTGGGCTCTCTGTTGAACGTGACTATGACGCCAATGGCCCCACCAAATCGCGGTTTAGCTGCGCTCAACTGATAAGCTTTGCTCGCAGGGACCGGCAAATCGACGTCAATCGATGTATTCTGACCGCTACAGTTGCAGATAGAGGAAGTAGTGAGTAATGCCAAAGGATCCGCTGCAGCACTTGGTTTCTGTATAAACTCGCATGGTTCCTGCCACCCGGGTCCACCAAACAACCCACAATTTCACATCCAGTTACCCACCTCCACAAAGTACCCACTATTCCCTCCGCCGTAAAGAAGGCCTACCTGAACCTCTTCCCTATAAGAAGAGCGTAATTGACCTTCGAATTATATCGATAATCAAACAACAATCCACAACACGAGAACGATAACCTCTACAATATAAATCTCCACAACAAATCACCCTACCGAGCTACTATCACCATGTCGGCACCTTCGCTTGTGGTACCTCAAATGGGCCGCTATGCTCGACGTCTGTCCTCCATCGAGGCGACAAGAGAGAGTGTACAGATGGGTCCAACAGTCGTCGTCCCCCCCAAACACTTGATGGCCCCTTCCGCTGCCTCAGAAGTTGCTACTGGCTTTGGGGAAGCAAGGCATCGCCTGGACTCCCACGTCTCTACAGACTCCGGAACATCGTCCCCGAGTGGGACGCCCACCGAGACAACCGTTACCGACAAATATGCGTTTGCCTTTGATATTGACGGCGTTCTTATCCGCGGCGGTCGCCCGATCCCAGAAGCCATCGAGGCCATGAAGATGCTGAACGGTGACAACGAGTACGGAATCAAGGTACCATACATCTTCGTCACCAACGGCGGTGGAAAGACCGAAGCCGAACGCTGCATCCAGCTTAGCCAACAGCTCGAGATGGAGGTCTCGCCTGGGCAATTCATCTGCGGTCACACGCCTATGGGCGAGATGGCCGAGAAATACGGCACAGTCCTTGTTGTGGGTGGAGAAGGCGAGAAGTGCCGACTCGTCGCTGAGGGCTATGGCTTCAAGGATGTCGTCACACCTGGAGACATCATCAAGGACAATCAAGATACAACACCCTTTCGCACACTGACAGAGGAGGAGTACAAGAATTCTCGAGCTCGTAACTTTGCTGAGGTCGAGATCGAGGCTATCTTCGTGTTCGCTGACTCTCGCGACTGGGCCTCCGATCAGCAAATCATTCTCGATCTGCTCATGTCCAAGAATGGTCGTCTCGGCACCAGGTCTGAGAACTTCAACGAGGGCCCGCCAGTCTTCTTCTCTCACAACGATGTCGTCTGGAGCGCATCGCACGATCTCACCCGCATTGGCATGGGTGCTCTTCGCGTTTCCCTCGAGGCCATGTACAAGGCCGTCACTGGCAGGGAGCTGACGACTACCGCCTTTGGCAAGCCCCAGATCGGCACCTTTGAGTTCGCTACCCGCCTTCTCAGGAGATGGCGCAAGGACACACACGGCATCAATGCAGCTCCTGAGACCGTATACTTCGTAGGGGATACCCCCGAGTCCGACATCAGGGGCACCAACGAGTTCGACAAGCATACCAACGAAGCAAACTGGTACTCCATCCTCGTCAAGACTGGTGTCTACCAGGCCGGCACAACGCCAAACTTCACCCCCAAGGCTACTGTCGACAACGTCTTGGAGGCTGTCAGGCACGGCATGGAGCGTGAGTACAAGAGGCAGCTCAGGGAGAGCATGTACGCAACTGGCGTAGTTGAGGAGGATTAAGTCCCTTGCAGGCAGCTTCTCACACACTTTTTCTTGTTTTATTTGGCACAGCACTTCAGCGTTGGCAGCTTTCATCCTTTTCCTTATATCCTGGCCAGGAGCCTTCAAGTAGAAGATTGTTCAAAAGTAATTTCATGTTCCCAGATGAGCAGAGACGGCAATCACAGATAGATCTTTGGAATGCATCACTCAAACTCTTCACGATCTTCGCTTCTACTTTGCAATGAATGCTCGGCAGTTCACATCGTCCGACTTTCCGGGTACAAATTTTCATGTGCATCCTTGACCCATCACACCTTCCATACCGGCTTCTAGAGTTTCATCTACAGCTCGGCGCCGCATCCCCATCCACCGGCGCCCGTTTCATCCAAACTTCAGCGTCGCTCCCTGCCACCTATCGAGCACTCGATACGCGAAATACGCCTTACCACGTCGCCCCCGGTCCCAATCTCTCAACGGCCAGGATACCACACCCATCAAATTTCCGCGCGCTTAATCCTTCCCCTCGATCCCAGCACTCGCTGATCCGGGGTCGCATGCGCAATCTGCGACCGACAGACAGGGCCACCCTTCACGCGGCCCACGGTTCAACTTGATGTTCTTGCGGCCCTTACTCTATCCTCGGAGAATTCTCACCCTGGACCCAGTGGTCCTCGTTCGATCGTCCCCTGCCAAGCTCGCGGCTAGAGAGTGTGCGAATTACGGTACGCCGTCCGCGATGGTCCACTCGCCTGCGCTTCCTCATATGTGCAGTCGTCCGTGTCGCGGGACTTGTCAGTTGTTTCGTCGCTGGTTGTTTGAATCATAGTGGACGGCTCGGCACCTGTCGTGCTGATACGTGCCTGTCTTATTGAGCGACGTACGAGGGTGACGAGGCACGGGATGGAGATGGACGTGTTCTGCAACCATGGCGCCACAAGTCGCGCCGCTGAGGGCACCCGGCCTGAGTCGCTGACAAGAGGAAATGGGTGCGTTTCAGATACATGCCAAGGCGGCTGAGTAGGATGAGGCGTGGGTGAGGGGAGTGCGAAACTTCGTGACTCCCCGTTAAAAAGAAATACGAAAAGAAAAGAAGTGGATAGCTGCTCGAGGTGAGGCACTTTTGTTTTGCTAGTCGGACGACTGATCGCAAAAAAGGAAAATGAGGCAAGTATGGGAGCTCTCGCGAGTTCCAAAAAGTACCTTCGCTTAGACAAGAGGTATCAGGTATGGAGACATGCACCGAGTTTGCTCTCGTGACACTTTCTCAAATGGAACGGTACTTAGTAGTGGTTAAAGGGCCTGAAAGATCAAGGCGACTCGAACTTGCACCACACTACCCATGTTGTTTTCGTGTTAACAGGTAGAACCTGTGAGGAAACGCATAATGCCAATTCTGGCAAACGTTCACAACAATACAAGCAGGGCTTCTGCTGCAAGCCCTATGCTGCAACTGTTTGTGCGACCGTGCTCGGGTAGTCGCAGGACGCGTCTGTAACGTGCCTTGAACACGATGTCATGTGACGAATGCAGCTTGTCGAGAGTCCTTGATTCTAGTAGCAGACTTGGGTGGCAATGCTGGAAGATGCTGCATTTGTTCGTGATAGCCTATGGAGGGGTGCGGCTTGGCGCGATTGCCTCCGACTGCCGACAGTGCAGCTGCGAAGGGCCAACAGTCGAGTTTCGCAACCAACTTTTGGTCGCCACAACGACGACACCGGACGACACGCCTAATACACGGCACACCCAAGCTCTGCGTGCTGATTATGGTGTGAACGGCCGCACCCATTGCCCCCACGACCCCAACCCCGCCGGCACTTGTTGCCGCACCGACCTTACGCACTCGCCAACTAAATATCGAACAAGCGCTGAACGCACCTCGAGCGCACCAACACCACCACGCCCGCCACCATGGAGGGCGCCTTCACCCACATGGGCAACCACCTGGTGTCCGACTCGGCTGCCACCATCAACGCTGGCGCCGGCGACGACGAGATCACTGGGCTGAGCGCCCGCCGCCGCAGGACCGACGACGAGGACGACGACCTTTTCGACGATGACGCTGAGAGCATGATGGACATGCCTGCTGGAGGAGTGAATGGCCGGCAGCTGGTTAAGGAAGAGGAGGAGGTAGAGCTGCCGGCGCACGCCTGCGCGTATTGCGGCATCCACAACGCAGGCAGCGTAGTCAAGTGTCTGGCTTGCAACAAGTGGTTCTGCAGTGCTCGCGGCAATTCGTCATCCTCGCACATCATCAATCACCTGGTCCGCGCGCGCCACAAGGAAGTGCAGCTGCACCCAGCTTCTTCGCTCGGCGACACCACGCTCGAATGCTACAGCTGCGGCGTGAAGAACGTCTTCCTGCTTGGGTTCATCCCAGCCAAGTCCGACACCGTCGTCGTGCTCCTCTGCCGCCAGCCGTGCGCCTCAATGCCCTCGCAGAAGGACATGAACTGGGACACCTCGCGCTGGCAACCGTTGATTGAAGACCGCTCCTTCCTCCCTTGGCTCGTGCCTCCGCCGACCGACCAAGAGCAACTCCGCGCACGCCATCTTAGCCCCCAGACAATCGCAAAGCTCGAGGAGCTGTGGAAGGACAACGCGAACGCAACAATCGCAGATTTGGAGAAGGGTGCTGGACAAGAGGAGGTTATCGCCAAGGTGCTGCTGCGCTACGATGATGCGTTCCAGTACCAGAACGTCTTCGGTCCTTTGGTCAAGATTGAGGCTGATTACGATCGCAAATTGAAAGAGTCGCAGTCGCAGGATAATTTGATTGTGCGCTGGGACATGGCTCTGAACAACAAGCACACAGCCAGCTTCATCCTCCCCAAACTCGAGCTGGGTGATGTCAAGCTTGCTGTCGGAGACGAGATGCGTCTGCGATACACTGGAGAATTGCGTCCACATTGGGAGGGCGTCGGATATGTCATCAAGATCCCAAACAACCAGTCTGATGAGGTGACCATTGAGCTGCGCACAAAGGGTGATCACAAGTCGGTCCCGACTGAGTGCACACACAACTTCAGCGCCGACTATGTCTGGAAGGCGACCTCCTTCGACCGCATGCAACATGCCATGAAGACCTTCGCCATCGATGAGATGAGTGTCTCCGGTTACATTTTCCACCGCCTCCTTGGCCACGAAGTCGCTTCGGCACCGATGAAAATCACTATCCCTCGCAAATTCAGTGTACCAGGCCTTCCAGAGCTGAACGGCAGTCAAATCAACGCAGTCAAGAGCGTTCTGCAGAAGCCCCTGAGCTTGATCCAGGGTCCTCCGGGTACGGGAAAGACGGTCACTTCAGCTACCATCATCTACCACCTTTGCAAGATCAGTGCTAGCCAAGTACTGGTCTGCGCGCCGTCCAACGTCGCTGTTGACCAGTTGTGCGAGCGTATTCATCTTACTGGTCTGAAGACAGTCCGTGTGACTGCGAAGTCTAGGGAGGATGTCGAGTCGCCGGTTGGCTTCTTGTCACTTCACGAGCAGGTCCGCATGAACGACACGAATGTTGAGCTGAACAAGCTCAATCAGCTCAAGAGCGATGTCGGTGAGCTGTCAAGCCAGGATGAGAAGAAGTTCAAGCAACTCACACGCGCGGCCGAACGCGAAATCTTGAACGCCGCCGATGTCATTTGCTGCACCTGTGTTGGTGCTGGCGATCCACGTCTTTCCAAAATGAAGTTCCGTACGGTTCTCATTGACGAGTCTACGCAATCAGCTGAGCCGGAGTGCATGATTCCTCTCGTTCTTGGTTGCAAGCAGGTTGTTCTGGTAGGAGATCACCAGCAGCTTGGACCTGTTATCATGAACAAGAAGGCCGCTACAGCGGGCTTGAACCAGTCCTTGTTTGAGCGTCTCGTTATCCTAGGTTGCTCTCCAATCCGTCTCCAGGTCCAGTACCGCATGCACCCATGTCTGTCAGAGTTCCCTTCGAATATGTTCTACGAAGGCTCGCTCCAAAACGGTGTGACTATGCAGGAGCGCGTTCGTCGCGATGTTGATTTCCCATGGCCGGTAGCCGACAACCCCATGATGTTCTGGTCTAACCTTGGCGCTGAAGAGATATCGGCCAGCGGTACGTCTTATCTTAACCGCACAGAGGCCCAGAATGTCGAGAAGATCGTCACGCGTTTCTTCAAGGCAGGCGTGCAACCCAGCGACATCGGCATCATCACGCCATACGAGGGTCAGCGCAGCTACGTTGTTAGCTCCATGCAAGCAACCGGTAGCTTCAAGAAGGAGAACTACAAGGAAGTCGAGGTGGCGTCTGTCGACGCCTTCCAGGGCCGTGAGAAGGATTTCATCATCTTGTCTTGCGTCCGTTCCAACGATCACCAGGGTATTGGTTTCTTGAGCGATCCTCGTCGTCTCAACGTCGCCCTCACCCGTGCTAAGTACGGTCTCGTCATTCTCGGAAACCCCAAGGTCCTCAGCAAGCACCCATTATGGCATTATCTCCTGCTTCACTTCAAGGAGCGCAACTGCCTCGTCGAGGGCCCGCTTTCGAATCTTCAAGTATCGCTACTGCAGTTTAGCCGTCCTAAGCAGACTTACCGCGGACCGCAACGCTACCAGATGGCTTACCAGCATGCCAACGCTATGACCTCAGGCCGTCAAGGAAGCTACGGTGGTGGCAAGCCAGCTCGACAGGAGTTCAACGACAATGGCTCGATTGTTGGCTACATTCCCGATGACGTGTCCTCGGTCCATTCGTCTGCCCTTGGTGGTGTGCCCTCCAACTACCCCCCGATGTTTTCCAACTTCCAGGAGTCATGGCCCCTGCCTGGCCGTAATGGTCAAGGACCTCGCGGGCAGCGACCACCGCAGAGTGTCGCTGGCGAGTCTATTGCCGCGAGCGAGCTGACTGACACACGCAGCGATGCTCCTGGTGGTATCAGCCTCTCTGGTCTCAACCTAAATGACTACAGCAAGCCCACGTCGCTGAGCCAGTCCGATCGTCTGAACAGGTTCGTCGAGGCAACTCGCCAGGGTCCCAACATGGGTGGCGGATTTGCTGCCGGCCGCGGTCGTAATGGTCTTGGATTCGATGATGACGATGCTCGCAGTGTGTCGACTGCCTTCGCTAGTCAGATCGGTGGGCCTGGCAACTATGACTGATTGCATCTCCAATGGAACCTCAGGAGCATTTCCTCCTTGAGGCCCACAATTCATGTCCGACTGAGGTCTAATGCCGCGAAGAAGGTCGATTTCAAGCCAGACAGCATCGCAGTAAGCTCGTGCTCACCGGTCGACCGAAGCAGCCGACGCCTGACTCAGCGCTGGACCCAGCCTACGATGCAGTAAATATCGATAGCCTGCTCAGCGCCCAAGACTGCTTCAGCACGTATGCGGAGCTCGTTCGTGAACCATCTGCGCACTGTGTTGGGCACATGAGCTCGATGAACTCGTTGGCGAGTTGCACGTCATTCCTGCTAGGGCGAGGAGGGAGCCAGCCCAATGGCTACTGGAGGCGTCATGTTGAGCCGGACTTTCTCCTTCATGCTCGCGCACTTCTGTCAGGACGTGTTCCCGCGAACACGTTGCACTCAAGCGTTAGAAAAACACAAACCCATACTCTACAACTAGTCTCACCAATACACTCCTTTTGCTAAGAAAACTGCCTCTGCGTCTCCGCCTGTAGTGCTTGTGAGTCTGTCCCATCACACTGCGAGTCCCAACGACGCACCACAGAGAAACCAGTCAGTGAGAGAGACAAAATGGTTCGTGCTTCCCACTCGCATTACCGCTCTACCCTCCGCTGTCTTTCCATCTACCCAACGCGCCGCAGCGTTCCACGTCGGCTCAGCTCAGCACGACCTTCCCTACCACGCGCCGCCTCGAGCCTGCGAGTCCAAACGCACCATATATCTCCCCATGCATGGTGTCGGCGCACTTCCGCCTACCAACGCGCGGGCTCTGTTATTCCCCCCGCAGCGTCAACCAAAAAAGGAGTAGCGTGACCAACCCACCAAAGCTCACGTCCTCGCACTTGCACTGCAAAAAGGAAATGGTCTAAAGACATGTAATAGCAGAGATGTGCTAGTAAGGCACATGCCTTCTTTTAACACGCCCCGAAATTGTGCTGGAGAATACTACTAGAAGTAACAGATATCACCCGCACTATCTTGGCGCTTATCAAGAAAGACTCGCGATCAGTCGTACCGCGCCTTCTCAGCTGGACAACCCCAGAATATCAATGCGCCACCAATACGTGGCGTTGACCGCGTTTCGACCTCTGTCTTCTTCCATCCCACAGTACTTGCTCCGTCTCTCTGTCCACACCACACCATGCCAATCTGCTCCACCTGCACCGCCATCGACCTGCCGCTCATCTTGGACAACTACAAATGGTCCCAGACGACCGGCCGCAGCACCCTCGGCCGCACCTTCCCCCACCACCAGACATATGCTGCCTTGCGGGCCTCGGCGGCACACTGCCCCGCGTGCGCAATCTTCTACCAACCTACAAATTATGACCCAAAGTATCCGAGTAAACCGGGCATTGGCGAAGATGACCCTGTCACGCTGAGGCTGAATAGGGATTTCAGCTACAATAGCCGGGTTGAGCTTATTGGCGCTTTGCAGCTTTGTGTTGATGTGTGGTCGAAGACGGAAAGGCATAGAGGTGTTGTGTCGTACTACAAGTATGTGGATGTGTGGGCGGATGATGGTAAGGCGCGTTGTGAGTAGTTGGTGGGTGCAGCTGATGCGGTCGGTAGAGACGGATGCCTCGCTCGCGGCGATTATACTGAATCGGAGAGCGCCGAAGTTGGACTTTTCACATCTGCCGTTCAGGTGGTTGGAGCATTGTGTGGTTAATCATCCGGAGTGCAGGGTCAAGAAAAGGACGCTGCATGATGCGCTTTTAGGGGAAGTCGTTGCGTTGCCGTCGCGAGTTTTGGATGTTGGGGTGGATGGATCGCAGGAACTCCGATTACTCGTGAGTGAAGGTTTGAAAGGGACGTATCTGACACTGAGCCACTGCTGGGGGAGCGGTGTCGCAGTCAAGACGCTGCTTTCGAATCTGGACGACTTCAAAAAATGCATACCGATGCATATACTGAGTGCAAACTTGAGAGACGCAGTGCTGACAACTCGTCGTCTCGGTTTCCGCTACCTCTGGATTGATTCGCTGTGCATCATTCAAGACAGCACAGCAGACTGGGAAATCGAAGCTTCCAAGATGGCGCAAATTTACAACAGCTCTACACTCACCATCTCTGCGTCTCGCGCTCCCTCCTCCGACACTGGATTCCTGCAGACTCCCAGCACAGACGATGGCAGCAGATCGGATTTCATACCTATATCTCACCCCCGCGGATTGGGGAAGTATTATCTCAGCCAACGCACACCGGAGTCGAGTTCGTACCTCACAGACGTCGAACGCGGTCCACTGAACACCCGGGGCTGGACACTCCAGGAACGCATCCTATCGCGCCGCAGCATCTTCTTCGGAGCGGCCCAAATGCACTGGGAGTGCCAGACGACCCGCTACTCTCAGAGCTCCCAGCTGGAGCCGCAGGAATTCGACAAGATGACTGGCGGTGTGTCGTCGCTTCGCAGCATTCTCAACCTCGATGCCAGCAGTGCCGCAACAGGGGCCGCAGGCGAGCAACACACGCTGAACCTGTGGTACCAAGTCCTGGCGCAGTTTGTGCAGAGAAACCTCACCTTTGCGGACGACAAGTTGCCCGCGCTGTCGGGGATCGCGTCGGTGTTCGACGAGGCGCTGTCGGGGTCTGCAGCAGCGGCACGTCGCGCTGGCGACGCGAACAGCAGCTACTACGCAGCCGGGCTCTGGAAACAAGACATTCCCCGCGGACTGATGTGGAAGACGCCTCCTCAGCCCAAGATGCGCGTCCCGTCATGGTCGTGGAGTAGCGTCGACGCACGCGTATGGCTCATGCGCACGATGGAGCAGCCGGTTTGCGATATCAGCTCCATCTCCGTTTCCGTCACACCGATGGGGAACAACTGCTACGGACGCGTCGAGTCTGCGATACTGAGCTTTGAAGGCTTGATACGCGAGGTGTCGCGACTGGAGAAACGGGCGCCGAGTTTTCCGGAGTGGGATACGGAGGACGAGTATCTGTATCCCAACTCGGTGCTCAAAGATGAGTTTGGCGACGCCATCGGGACGGCGTATTTGGACGAGGAGTACTGGTTTGCAGGAGCAGAGACGGGCACGTGTGTGGATGCATTCGCCATGTTTGTCGTGCAGATCCGACATAATCGCGATGTCAGCCATGGCAACGGCAAGGCGGAGGCGCTGCTTGTGCGCGCAGTGGACGAGGACGAGGGGGTATACGAGCGCGTGGGACTCGTGGAGACTGAGCTTGTGACGCTGGGGTGGGAGGCAGGTGGCGCGTGGAGTGCGGCCGCAGGGGGGAGGGGCGGGAGAGGTGCGTACGAGCGGTTTTTGAAGCGGGCCGAGTGGAAGAAAATACAGCTCGTGTGATATGGGGGGTGGGCAACGGAGTAGTAGTAGTAGTAGTAGTAGTAGTAGTAGT
>JUDZ01008957.1:0-13625 GCA_000812845.1 Stagonosporopsis tanaceti | reverse complement strand
TCTTAGAACTATAGATTTAGTATATATAGAGAACTAAATAGTTTCTAAGACTACAAATTTAGTATATATAAAAAACTAAATAGTTTCTAGAACTATAAATTTAGTATATATAGAAAACTTATATATTTCTAGAACTATAAATTTAGTATATATAGAAAACCTATATATTTCTAGAACTATAGATTTAGTGTATATAGAGAACTAGAAGTTTTTAGAACTATAGATTAATTAGTAACTTTATAGACTAACTTAGACACAATATATAAGCTTAAACCTGCGTAGATCTTCTCTAAAATACTAAACTATACTATTTTTTAGCTAAAAGAGATTGCTAGTAGTAAAGTAGTATAAGTTACTACTATAAGTAGATATACTCTAGAGATCTTTAATTATTTATATAGCCTTAATAACTACTTTTTAGGTTTATATATACTCTATCTTATCTTCTTCTAGCTGCTCTTTTATAAGCTACTTTATAAACTTCTTTACTATAGTCTAAGTATTAAAGTTTCTAGAGCTATTAACTAGGCTAGAACTAGCAAGGTAATTTAACTAAATAGGCTTACTTAGGCAAGCAGGTATTATTAACTATTAGTGCTATAGTAGCTGCGTAGAAGTAAGAGGTATATAAAGTCTTAAGTATAGCTAAGTATATAGTATAGATAAAAGTATTAGGTAACTCTAGTAGTAAACTGCTTATAATTAGAGCTCTTTATACTCTGCATAGTCTACTACTACTTAGGTTATTTATATAACAGTCTATTATATTTTAGCCTTTTATTACTCTTAAAGTATATGTCTAAGTATCTTAGTATTGCTACTAAGAGAAGAAAAGCTACACCTCTTCTTCTTCCTTTAGCTATTATATAAGTTAACTAGAAGCTTATTTAGCTAGCTTATCTATAGCTAATAGAGTGTAAGTAGTAGACTAATAACTAACCTCTTACTATTAATAATCTTGTTAGCATAGCTCTTAACCTTATTTTCTTATATTTTATAGTAGTCTTGCTAACTATCTCTTGTAATAATATAATACTATTATAGGTTGTTCTTATACTAGATAACTATATATACCTAGTGTTTATAAATAAAAGAAATAAGCTTAATCTTTTCTTAGAGCTTTTCTACCTTCTTTATTATTTTATTTTTATAGAGCAGCTAGTTTGTACAATTTCTATTTACTTAGAATATAAAGATAAAAAGATTAGAAGATAGATTAATAGTAGTCTATAGAAAGACTCTTGCCTAGAGTTTATACTTAATGCAAACCTCTATACAAAGATTAACAAACTTACTAAGTTTACTTTAATAGATATATAAATCTATTAGTAACTATAGCTTTGTACTTTTTACTTTGCTAAAGTTCTTAAGTTAAATCTAAGTTTATAAAGTATAAAAGTAATTAGTCTTAAAAGATAGTAACTATAATAGAATAGTATATAGTTAGTTCTTAACTATAGAGCTTAAGAGTAATAGTAGCTAGTCTATGTCTAACTCTAATAACTTTATAGTAATTATTAACTTTAGCTTTCTAAGTATTTTATTCTTACTAACTTACTTTATATTAATATATAAAATAGTTTGTATTATAACATTATAGTTAAGTGCCTTAGCTAGAGATAATAAGAGTATAATAGAATTGTTATATAGATAGGCTTAGGCAATGCCTATGCATTCTAGTATAACTATGTTAATAATTAGTAGTAATAATAAGAGCAGCAATAATAGAATAGGTATAAGACAGAGCAAGGTGTTAGAAGGCATTATTAGCAAGGGTGTAAGTGCTACTAGTATTTATAAAGGTGCAGGTTCCTGCTTAGAAAGAGAATACTATAATACATTTCTTTATACTTTCTTAGTCTTTTTTTTAGGCTTTGCTAGTACCTAAGCCTTAGTCTGCTTTGCTCTCTTTACCTCCTAACTATGTAGTTCTGCAGCCTTTTAAGCAGCTAGCTCCTGTGCCTTCTCTTTTGTAGCATTGTCTTATAATTTAACTAGCTTTTGCTTTATATTTCTAGTTAGTAGCGTAGGTTTTAAGGCTAATTGCGTTAACTTTGCTAGCAGTGCTGCAGCTATTGCAGAAGCTGCTTTGCGCTTTTAGGCTATTGTAGGTGTTATGTTTAAGAATTAATACTACTAATGTATAAGTATAAGATAGTAAAACATAATAGCAACAGGCAACACGTACAGCAGAGGTTATAGTAGTGTTATTGCGTAGAAAGTTAACTCTGGGTATGTACGCGTTCTAGCGCGTGCGGCACAAAAGTTAAGATGGAAGGTGCCAAGCAATTCCCCGATTTATGAATATGATAGATGGCAAGCGCTCCTTCAAAGTTCATACTTGCTGAGTCGGAACTTGAACACGCGAACCAGACCGAGGTCGCTCTCAGACCTTCTCGAAATTCCTCCTTGCTCCACAGCCTGGACTAAATTCGATCCTAATATAGGTCGATGAGGTTCGGAGGCGCAGGCTCGTCCTCAGAGTCTTCGTAGCGAACAGTGCGACGCCCGCCGTCCACACCCTCACCCACACGACCTACCAGACCTGCTTTGTGAACGCCGTTCGTGACGGCGACAGGCGTCCGAGGCGTATTTGGGACAGAGACTGGAGTCGGTCTGCTCGTGGAGACACTGTTGGATGTTGCCGCTGAATAGCTGCGCAACTCGCCGGCGAAGGTGGCACGTGGAGGTGCAACTCTTTTGGTTGTTAGTGATATGGTTTCAGGATAGACATTGACAGACTCACCTCCAGACCGGCTCCTCCTGCTGTACTGGCTGCGGGCGTGTCTGCTGTGCTGGACGCGCTTGCTCTGAGCGGTCTGCAACTTGCGGAATGCGTGCATCGGTGTCGGACACGTGAGCTTGACCACGTCCAGGCAAAGCCACCGCGTTTGAGATCGCCTGCAGACCGCCCGTGGTGGTCGCTACACGAGCTGATCCTTCTGCCATTGATGAGCGGCTGATGGTTACACCTGCACTGCTTGACCCCAGCTTCACAGGTGCCATGCGGCCAATGCTTAGGCCAATGTTAAGCGGATTCTCCGTGTGCGTGGGATCATACAAGAACGTGAGCTCTGGGCTATCTGTAGCAAGGCGACCGTTGCGCATATTGTGCAGCGCGGTCTGGGAGCGATAGCACGCAGCGTAGCCCTTCAAGAACTCGTCTTTGAACACCGTCTGGAGAGCCTCAGAGCCTCCCTCTTTCTTACTATCCGAGAGACCACGCTCGTAAGCTGCTTCGATGGCCTTCTGATCGACGATACTAGCCTGCGTATCACGGGCAAGCTGTTCGCGGACCTCTGCCTCAAGAGCGTCACGTATGAGAACCTTGTACTGTTGTTCCCGAATCGTCTGTGTCGCCTCCTGTTGGCGCAGGCGCTCGACTTGGATCGCGATCTTGCCCTCGATATCAGAGAGCTGGTGCTTGACTTTGATTTCGACCTCACGGCGCAAGTTGCTCTCGTCGACTACGCTCATCGATCGGATACCCCGCTGTTCGAGCTGGCAGTAGAGTTGCTTCTGCCCTTCTGAAAGGTAGACTTCAAGCTGAGCGATTTGCTGTTCGCGGTACTGCAGTTCACGCTCCTTCTTTTGAGTCTTTGCCTTTTCCATGAGTGCCTCAGCTTGCTTCTGGAGGAGACCAGACAGCATATCTGACATTGCGCCACCAACACTTGCTTGTGTCTCTGCTCCAATGGTCTTCCGCATCTCCGCGTTGACCTTTCGCTCACTGTCTAAGTCGTCTCGTGCCTTCATAAGCTGAGCCTTAGTGCGCCGGAGCTCATCATAGTCGATAGGAGGGCGAGGAGGTGCGTATGTGATTGCTGGGAATTGAGCACGAGGGGTACGGGACATTGGGGCAGGCCAGTCACGCTGGTACAAGTCAGTGTAATGCGAACATAAGAGGATGGCCTAACTTACTCTGTTCTCGATCATACTATGCACGCTCGCGACCTTGGACGTAGAGCGCATGTGTGGAGGTACGCTTCGAGCCTGTTCTGGTATATCGACCGCATTGTCCTCATCATCTCCGAACGAATCATCTTGCATGTCACGACCAGCTTTCTCCTGACTTACCCTGCTGTCCGCCTTACTGAGCTTGTCTTCTTTGCTCTCGTTGCTATCCTTATCGAGACTGCCAGGTACCACGCGTTCTGTAGCAGCTGGAGCTTGATTTGAGTTCGGCTGCTCGGATAGAACCTCGTGTGGCTCAACATCGGATGCTGGCTCGTCGCGCGTGTTCGGTGGGACCTGTTCCGCAGAAGGACAGCCTTCGTCACTGGTCTTCTCAGTCGTTCTGGCGGTCAGATGCACGTTTGATGTGCTGGGATTATGTGACTGCGCAATGATATGGTCCTCACTGGTCCCTACGCCCTCACTCTCCGTATCGCCTATGGTTGCTTGGAAGCCTTTGGACTGGCCGTGCTCAGTAGTCTCCACGCCATCGCAAATATCTTTGCCCTCTGCATCCACTGTGATTTGCCGTCGCTCAGTCACCGGATCTTCGGAGATGTTCTTGGTGGAATCTGCATCCAAGACAGAGGTTGGAGGATTGGCGGGAGTAGGGGTATGGGGCGGCGTGTCACATACGTTCTTGGGTGAACACGATCGTGGCGTCTCAGGCGGGTTGACCGCCAATGTCGAAATAGGCGTCTCTGAGACAGGCGCCGAAGCCATAGCTTCCTGTTAATGAGTTTTCCCCTTCTATACACGGAAGCACAAGGTCAGAAAATACCAAAGATCGATATGAACGTAGAGCTAGTAGCAAGGAACAGTCTTACAAGTCGTATGTGAGTCTGTGAGTGAAGCTCGGTAGAGTTGAGGTCGAGGTGGTTGCCGTGTGAAGGAAGGGAGCAGGCTTCGTCAAGAAGCTTGACAGGCTTTATATATTTGGCGGTAACGCTGCGGGAGCTAACAGCCAGCAGCGCAACCGTTCAAAGTAAAGTTCGCGTGTCAGACCTGGACCTACACTGAGGGCGGTCGCAAGAACCTGTAAGTGAGAGACGTTGACTGCCCGAGCTTATCTCTCAGTGTCTACTTCAGTTTGTAATTGAACGCCAGCTCTGGAAAAGGCTTTGGTGAGAGTGGGTAAAGCCATTGGTCGCTCCGCTTTGATGCATAGCGTTTTTAGATGGGGCATCGAAATATCGCAGTCGTTGCTGAACTGCCACAGACATGAAGCATTTTCGAGAACGTCGCTCTTGTAAACATCATTTTCGCTTTTGTAGAGCAGCTTCAGTTCCTCAAGATTTGGAGGCAACAGATCAGACATTGTGTATGCAGGGTTCTGTTCGGGGAAGTCAAGATACGAGGAGTCGTCGCTCAGAAACCCGAGTTCGCAGATCTCCAATGACCTCAGATTTTTCAGAGACTTGAGAACACCAATCATTCCGGTCGCAGGAACGACCAGGGGGCCATATCTGACTGCCCGCCAGTCTAGGGCTAGAGTCTCAAGTGTGTCTGAACAGGACAGAAGCGCAGGGAGAAGTACAGATGGCCCACTCTGACTGTCCCTGATAAATTGCCATACACAGGAAAATCTCTGTAGATTGTTGCAGACCCCGAGCAAGTTGGCTACCTCAATCATTTCGAGATTACATTCCGCGAGGTCCAGTCGGCGCAAATTTGAGAATTCGTCCGATGGAGAAGCCAACATAGGCTCATCGCAGGCAGTAGCACCCGATATGCGGAGATCTGCAAGCATTGGAAGTGATCGAAGGCGCTGTAACATGCGCTCTAACTGTGAAATCCCAGTGATGAACGAGTCAGGATAATTATGGGACTGAACAGAAAGATGCTTGAGCTTCAGCAAGCTCTGCTGAAAAGAGTTCGGTGAGCCTTCAAGAACATTTTCCCAGAACGACACATCGTTGTGCTCTACACTAACAATGCAAAGATGCGCGAGGTTTGGTGCACGCAACACTAGGTTCGCAAGCAGCTGAAAGTATGATGCGAGCGGTCCATCCTGGAACCAGACATCGTCCTGGAGGCTGTCGCCTCTATAGTCTGCAAGTCGATTCTCGATGTACCGTACATGCTCAGCCAGGCTCTTCGTCTGCCGGAGTGCGTTGCTGGGGTCAAAAATGGTTCTGTGCAGCAATTGAAGGCTCCTGTGGCCGCGCCGTGTAGCGCAGGTAACGAACGACGAATATAGAATTGGCAGAGAGATGCAACGCAAACGATGAGATGTCAGACAGAGCGCGTATAAAGCTTGTTGCCTGCTGTGGTTCTCGCATTGTCTTCCTTTCTCTGTCCTCGGGTATCGGAATGCCTCGGACTGGGTTTCGAACGAGCGAACGGCATCGAGACGGCGCACAACGTCGAGCAGTATCTCATCAGGTAAATCGTGGAGTGAAGGCATCTGGAGTCCACCAGATGGACACAGAGTGATGTAGGTGTCTTGTGAACGCGACACGCTCCAGGCTGCTCCGGCACCGTCGCTCGATCAGGTTAGCGTCAAATTTCTGAATGTCGATTTCGTCGCACCAATTACCATTGATAGACTTGAAAATGAATCATAAACCTATGAACGGCACAAACAGCATATGAAAATACTTCTTCACAGCTCAGACCACTTGCCTCGCTCTCCCAGTCTCGACCTGTTAGGCTTAGCAAAGTTCCCGATTGCTTCGTCGAGTGCGCGTTTACCTCATACACCCACCCGGTGATCCTAATGCCTTCCTCGATAGCAGTCCCTTTCAGCCACTCAACATCCTCCTTGACTTTTGCCTCGAGGTCCGGAAATGTCAGGAAGTCGAGGTTTTCCACCTCCTTCGCCGCGGCTTCGCCCTTGTTTTTCCTTACGAGCCCTTTCGCCGTCTCATCGTCAAAGGTCAACATACCACAACCTGTGTGCTTAACAACTAAGACCTCGGTTGTACCCAAGAGTTGTTGCGATACAACGAGAGAGCGAAACGCATCGCGCGCTGATGCACCTGCGTTTCGAATGACATGGGCCGCACCCAAAGGAATACCTGTGTCTGTAAGTCATCCCACAGGTTCTGCAGCAGAAGCAACGTACCAAATGCGGCAGCGGGATCTATACGAGCATCCATGCATGTAAGAACTGCATAGTTCTGACTAGGCGGAAGTGCAAGATCACCTTGCGTAAACTCAGCAACATAAGCTCTGTTGCCCTGTTCAAGGTTCTGAGTGCCATTGGTCGACATGCTGATGGATGCTAGTGCTCTGGTATCTGTCGTATGATCTGAGTACCGTGTTGAGTTGATGAAGTAAATATACCGGTCGTCTGCGTAGCTTCACCACCCGGGAGCACCTACATCCAGCCGTCGATCGGGTGCGACATTGCGGGGTTGTATTGCGCCACAGATAAAGGGCTGAGAGCTTGGCAGTGGCAGCCAACTATACGTTCTTCTGTTGCTCTCTCGTCAACCTTGCTAACGTAGAACAAAGCCAACAGCATACAAACGACTTTGCGGCCGTGAAGGTATATCTGCGGCTTTTGAGTCGCGTTTCGGCCGGTCTAGTCTAAATCGGGCACCGCCCGGTGCACGCATCCTACGGCCCACGCAGCGCATTACACTCTCACGCGTCTTCCCCCGAACAAGCGAGAACGTATTTTGATCCTCTTTCTCATGGGTAAGGGGTCCGCACAACATATCGCTAAAAGATTCGTTATCTGCTGCTCTTCTGGAGCACGTGTAGCTTGAAAGTCAGGATGAGGTTCTTTCGACTACATTTGTGTAGCATAATTAAAACAAGACGGGCTACAGCACTACGTTGCTCGGCGACCGCTTCTTCAGTCTTTGTCCAGGCTGTGAATAACTTTCGCATGTCTTCTACGGTGGCGCCACCGAGAGAAGCATGGTCCTCTCTTACGGTCTATGCGAGATTCTTGATGAGCTCCCCATCACCATGGCGTATGAGTCAATCGTTCACCCACTGAGACCACCGATCTATTGAATGTACCCAGACCGAATCGTCATGGTAATCGCAGCGGTAGACAATGAATTCCCTGCTCAGATGATTCCGAAGACATGAATTATCAGGGAACATTGTTCTCAGTAGACTTGGCGGTTTTTGGGGTAAAGATGATGGTATGCGTTTGCGTAGTAACGGCGAGACCCAGCCTTGAGGTCTAATGTTTGTACTCGGAAAAACTGGAGAAGAAAGGTTGGGGCGATGTACACGTTATTTCCCTCTCTGAGAACCTCAGTCCATCAAAAAATCGCTGGAGGTGGGCATACGTACTCGCCCTTGACGGGGTCGAACTTGCAGGGTGGTGGCGTCGCGACCTTCGGACAGACGTACTCGCCCCTATCGATGTCGAAGATGCAGACAGGGACTTGAGGATAGGGTATGGCGTTGATGGTAGCAGCGAAGCTACCCAAAGCAGCAAGGATTGTGGAGACTCTCATGTCGACAAGTAAGCTTTGATGCAAGGTTTGGAAGGCGGATAGAAGCTGGGGTTATCAATGAGATGCGAGCGTGCGTATATTTCACAGTGCAACGAAGGACCACGATAGTCTTGTGCCCTCGCTAGAAGTGGGAGTTGTTAGTAGTAGGCACCACGTTTATTGAGAGTAGACTACCTATACATATTAATAAGCGACCTCGACTTGGAATAAATCACTGGCGGCTCCATCATAAATGCGGCAGTTTCATGTGGGAACTTCAGCGGTGACCTGAGTTGTTGAACCGTGGTAGAAGCCAGAGAAGATTGGGCATTTCCGAGCTAGACCTAGAGTGGAATAGTACAGCATCGCAACAGCCTTCTCACTGTCACATCAAGACTACTCCGCTCAACGCACTGATCCTTCCAAGCATTATACCAGCTCATTCATTGGCCATCGAGATGACCATCGAAAAGTTTTAATGACTGAAGCTGATTACCAGCGACTACGCTCGCGCGTTGCTCAGGCCTACCGTCCAGAAATTTCGCCTCCTCTCACCCTGTGTCGTCCCAATCATTGCCCGCAACCAAGCCACTGCACATTTGTGCTTGCAGCTAACGAACCACAATGGAGCCCGCTGTTGGTGCGCACCAATGCTTGATAGGAGAGCTTCCAGACGAACTCCTTGTTAATATTGTGGGTCAACTACATATCGAACGTGGCTTGCTTCCCGAAGATGACGCTGAACGACAACGCTGCTACGAAAACGCAGTAATCGTGCGCAGCTTCCACGCTCTGAGCTTGAGCTGTCGGAAGTTCAATGCCATCGCAAGCCCATTCTTGTATCAATGCATTATAAAAACCTCCAACAGGCTCTTTTTCTCGTTGTTGTTTCGAACACTCTTCAGCAAACCAAACCTATGTGGACATGTTCGATACATCGAATTTGCCGTGCTCTATGAAGACGAACTTGAAAGCCTTGGCAAGGGAGAGCGCCACGAGTTCTATGAACGAAAAGCTAGGATTCGGCCTTCGCTTGTAGAACCGCAATACTTGGTTTCTCCTCGTCTGCTCGCCGGCCGGGATATCATCGGGGTGATGCTTACGACGATGGAGAACATCCAGGATGCTTCGCTTCCAGATGAGTATGATATTCTCGATGTTCTAGCAATAACGCATCATGCCGGCAGGCTCAGGCGATTGTGGCTGTTAAGTTGGGCTCAGTCAGTCAGTCGGGTTCAGTCAGCCAGTCAGGCTCAATCAGCCGAACAGGTTCAATCGGTCGGTCGACCCGTCGGTTCACGATTTGGAAACGAAGTAGCCTGTCTTGGCTTCGTACTCAAAGTCATCGTCTGTGATGCCAAGGACGGCCAGGGTAATATCTCCCAGTACTTGCGCCGCTTCGCTTCCGAGGGTGTTCTTTACACCGAGTCGCTTAAAGTCACCCGTCTACCCGTGATGAAAGAGATTTCATTCGTTGTTTTTGACGTCAATTACCACTGGCTGAAAGACTACTTTGAAGAATGTGCCTCCTTAGAACGCTTCAGCTGTCGATGGAAATGGACAGACAGCATTCCTGTCTACGAAGTGGATCTTCCCGCACTACGCGAGGCATTTCTGCCTGTCCATACATCTCTGACTCATCTCACGATCGATACGTCAGAGTCCGCAGCACGTGTTGGTATGGAAATGTTGATACCAGCGCTGGGCGATTTGCGCGAGTTCAAGGCGTTGAAGTATCTTGATGTCGCTGGACTTGTTCTTTGGGGCGATGACGATACTACAGAGCCAGCGGCATTGTCTTCGATTTTACCAGAATCCTTGGAGATGCTCATTATCAAGGATGAATGGGACGACGACATCGAAATGGCTCTGCTCCAATTGAGTTCCGACTGTAAGGCCACTCTGCCCAACCTCAGAACGATTCAATGCAATTGGAGGCCTGCTCCCAAGTCTTCGGTCGAATTATTGGAATGGGCGTTTCGGTCAGTAGCTGTGGATATTATACTGGACGTTGAAGATCCTTGAGCCTACAGCTGGTGAGGACTGCTGACTAGGGTGTCTCAAAAAAAATCAATTCTTCGTGCAATGTCACTACATGGGACCTATATACAATGAGAGCTCTTTGAAATGTGCTGCGTTTTCTTGAGTCGCACATGCACTGTCAGCATCGTGACGCTGTATCTGACGCTGCATCAACGTTACCACTTACAAATACAACTATGGGGATGGCATGTCTGCACATAGAAGAAACGACACAGTCGTTTTGACGGGGTGCTACCCCCAGGTAGTAAACTGAATCAGTAGACAGACTCGGAGAACTATCATGTTACTGGCTCTTTGGTCCAGTCAAATGTCTTTCCGAGGCGTGGCACCGCCCCACCGCATTGCTACCCTTTCAACCTCATCCTTGGATGAACTCCGATTGGCGTTTATCGACAACTGCCCTCCAAGCTCATGCTCGAAAAACTGTGAAGGAACGATTCTGCTGATACATGGCTTCCCGCAAACATCTCATCAGTTTCATCATGTAATTCCACAGCTACCAGAGGCTGGCTACCGAGTTATAGCCCCCGACTATCGAGGCGTAGGGCAGTCATCCAAGCCATTGATAGGCTATTCTAAAACCCAGATGGCTGAAGATCTCCACCTCTTGATGCGTGACCACCTGGAGATCAAAGAAAAGATCCATGTTATCGGCCATGACATCGGCGGCATGGTCGCGTATGCCTACGCCTCACGCTATGCCGACGACGTAGCAAGCGTCATCTGGGGCGAGTGTCCACTCCCAGGAATATCGAGCTACGAGCAGGTCAAAGCTACACCAACCCTGTTCAATTTGTGTTCCATCAAATCCGCGACCTGCCGGAAACATTATTGGTGGCAAGGAACGAGAGTACCTTACGCATTTCTACAACAAGCTTGCTTATAACAGTACTGCCATTTCGAAAGAAGCCGTGGACATCTACACTCTTGCGTTCTCGCAAACCGGGGCCATCAGGTGCGGGCTGATATATCGCTCATTTGAGCAGGATGCAGAAGAGAACCGAAGTGGTGGAAGGAAAACAGCAAAGTGAGAGTACCGTCGCTGTTGATGATGGGTGCGGAAAGTGGGCTGGTCGAGCTCTCCGAAGCGATGGCGAAGGAAACGCATGGGGGTTCCGAGATACTACAGGTTGCAGCAAGCGGGCATCGGATTGCGGAAGAGAACCCCAAAGGTTTCGTGAAGGGCGTCTTGGACTTTGTTCATAAGCATTGAGGCAGATATCATTTCTTGCTTGACAGAACAATTACAAATCTCACTACAAATATACTTACAGAGGTTTACGGATTGAATCAGGGGTACTCAGATAGGCTGAAATCGCCGATTGCGACAAATTTTACGCAACACACTCATGAATGCCTGTCTTGCTCGCCATAATAGGAACATCAGTCTTTGACAGTGCAGTCCTGCTGATGCGCAACCATACGAGTACGGGCGACGAATATCACCCTGCATGTTCCAACCACATATATTAAGTAGTTAATTATATGCCACATGTTCAGGGTATCTTCACTTCGAACTTGCCTGTTGCCTGAGGCTTCGACAACGCCCACAGAATACCCTCGTCGACACACGCATCCCAGTGGTCCGAAGCCTTTAAAGCCTTGCCAAATCGCCTATGCCCATGCGGAACGCCCTTGAAGAGCGTAATATCAGTTGGCACATTCTGTTCAGAGAGCAACTTCGCGTACAGCAAGCCTTCGTCCCGCAATGGATCTAGCCCAGCGATACCGAATACTGTGGGAGGCAGGCCTCGGACTTCCTCCTCTGTCGCATTCACAATGTTGAGCTTCGTATCCTTAAGATCTGTCTTAGTCCCAGCTGTCTTCAACAGTGCGGTAAAGAAGTCCATCGTCTTCTTCGGCAGGATGGGCGCATTCTCATTCTCGATGTAGGATGACTTTCCGGGTGCAATCTTCTTTCCCGGTCCTTCGGCATATGTGTACGAACTGGCCAGGCAGGGGATGATCAAGATCTGTCCGGCGAGTTCTGGAAGCCCGTTTAAGACCTCGCTCTTTCCGAGATGTTTCTCCAGTGTCAGAGATGCAGCCAGTTGTCCACCCGCAGAGACACCACCCACAAGGACTTTCGTCGGATCACCGTTTAGCTCCCCAATGTTTTTGTGTACCCAGGCAAACGCATCCTGGGAGTCATGCCACGCGGTAGGAAAGATGTGCTCGGGCGTGTGCCGGTAATTGACGTTCACCACAAGCACACCAGCATTGATGGCAGTTTGGGCGCAAACAAAGTCCTCGCTGGCCAGAGATCCAAATATGAAACCGCCTCCGTGATAATAGATAAAGACGGGTAGCTTCTCGGCGCTGTCCTTCTTGACTGAGCGATAGGTACGAGCCTCAATAGTGGAGCCATCACGGGTGGGAATGGCATGATCAGCTGTATGAACATGCGCTGCCAGAAACTTCATGCCGGCAGCTGTTCGCTCTTCTCGCTCTTTGTTGACAGCGTTCTTCAGAACGACAGGATCGATGTTAGTATTGAAGGTCGAGGCCGGCAATGTCTTCTGAATGGCTAGCCACTCCTCTGAGGGACCACCATACTGTGAGAAATCCAAAGCCATGGGATTGAGTTGGTTCGTCGTAGATACCAAAGGATGCGGAGAACTCAATTGCTTGAGTTGTTGCTGAATTTAGATTCGAATTGGATGGATATGGTCTTGTAAGTGTAATGCCTGGCGGATCCGTGTTGCCATCTCACCATCTCCACCCTCCGCTAGCGCCACCCCCGCATGTACCGAGGCCCAACATCAGTGCCGCCGACAGTGTATCCCACTAAGGAGCAGTCCATAATCGTAAAGTCTCAGGCGCTCTACCAACTGAGCTCCCTGCGGCGAACTTGTCTCGACGGCAAAAGCTACTTGTTTGCTGCGGTAGCGCCCGTCGGCTTTCCTAATTAGGGTAGCCGTTGCTCGGAGGGAAGTTGCCAACACATCAGCAGCTGTTCCCCCATCGAGAAACACACACTTTGGACAATCATCATGTCGCATATTCCATCTTATCCACCATCTCGCGGACTCGAGGGGAAGGTCGCCATCGTGACAGGTGCGGGTTGTGCAGGAGAAGGAATTGGGAATGGCCGAGCCATATCAATCATGCTCGCCGAAGAAGGTTGCAACGTCGTGTGTCTGGACTTGAACCTAGAGTGGGCTCAGAAGACAGCAGAGATGTCTACCGCAAGATCGCAAAGAGCGAGAGCAGTGCCTCTCAAGT
>JUDZ01008956.1:0-13620 GCA_000812845.1 Stagonosporopsis tanaceti | reverse complement strand
TTGTACTGCACTGTACTGCACTGCACTGTACTGTAAGATGTAGATATAAAGGGAAAAAAAGGATTTGGATTAGGGAAGCACGGGGTATGTACGATGACCATGTAGCTACAAACTACGCTTATGTGTGTGTATGTGGGTATGTGGGTATGTGGGTATGTAGGTAGGTATGTAGGTATGTAGATAGGTAGGTATGTGTGTGTGTGTATGTACGCGCCCGCCAACGCCTATGCACAATCCGCTGATAAAACGCCCGCCATGCATGCATGTAGTAGACAACTCGTGGCAGAAGGAAATTCTCATCAGAACCCGTTGAAGCCCAGCAGCATGCCGGCGCCGGCGCCCGCAGCCGCCAGCCACGGCACAGCCGTCGCCAGGGATTGCGCGGCGCCGGCGGTCGAGGACAGCGTGCCGGTCACGGAGGGGCTGTTGACGCGGGGCCCGCCCGTGCCGACGGCGGCCGTGGAGACGGCGTTGGGGACGGCGCTTGCGCCGGGGACGCCGTCGGGGCCCTGGCGGATCTCCTGGACGTTGGAGGCCGTGGCGTTGAAGGTCGTCTGGGCGAGGGAGATCTCGTTGTTGTCGAGATCGTACACGACGTACGCGGAGCGCAGGAACGTGTCGCCCAGGACGGAGACGCCGCTGCCGGCGGGCCCGATGCCGAGGATGCACACGGGCTGGCCGCGCGAGACGGCGGCGGTGATGACGAGCTCGTTGTACGGCACGCTGATGGTGACGCCGCTGAAGCCAAAGTCCAGCGAGCCGTCGCGGGTGGCGAGGGCGCAGTCGACAAAGGCGGCGCCCTGGCGCGAGTCGTAGCGCGCGTTGAACTGCGTGTACAGGGCCGAGGCGACCTCGTTGGGCAGGTACATGAGCGAGGAGCCCGAGTCGAGGAGCACGGCGACGTTGGAGTCGGCAAACAGGGCCGTCTTGTTGCCGCCGATGCCCATGTCGGTCAGGGCGATGATGAACTCGGCGTAGACGCCCTGCTCCTGGATGATGGGCAGCGTCGCCAGCGGGCCGGAGAACTTGTCCGTGTCGACGCCGCCGAAGAGGATGCTGCCGGTCGAGGCGTCGAGGTCGTTGAGCCACAGCGAGTACGCGTTGGTGTTGATGGTGCCGTCGTCCTTGAGCTTCTGCGGCAGGTTGGGGTACTCGTCCAGCCCGAAGCGGTTGACCTGCACCTCGTTGATTGTGTACCCGATGCCCAGAATGCCCTGGGGCGACGTCGACGTGTAGCCAATGCCAAACTGCATGTCCCGGATCGTCTGGCCGCCGAAGCGGAACGTGTCGGTGGCGTAGTCGCCAGCCGCGCCCGAGAGGTCCACGTACGATATGTTAAAGGCGTTGTTGACGAACTCGTATGTCGACGAGTCGTTGGCCGTGTAGGTCCCCGACTGCCCGCACTGGTTCCCCTGGTCTCTGCATAGCCGGGAGGAGGCGGCGTTGACCCACAGATCGCTGCTCCCGGTGTCGATGTGCAGGCGGAACGACTGCTCGGGCGTGCCTAGTGTGGCGTTTGCAAAGTACAGCGTCTCCAGGTTGTCGAGCGTCTGCAGGACGGTCGACTGCCGCCGCCGCAGCTGGTCGTGGGCCACGGGGTCGGCGACATTTCTGCGCTGGATGTCGAGGCCGACGACTCTGGGGTTCTGGCGCTGTCAGTCTAGCGCTCCGGGTGGGACTGTCGCGGCACGGGAGGATTCGCTTCGCTTCGCGGCGCAACGTTCCTGCGGGCCAAGGCTCGACTTACCTCTCGCGGGACAAGCTGCAGCGCCGCCGCTGACGACACCAGGTGCGCGGCGAGAAAGGTCGAGTACTTCATCACGGTGTCTGAGCTGCAGAGGCAGTCGGCGGCCGTCTATATGTGTCGCACGCCGGGCTGCGGGCAATCTGAGGCGCAACGAGTCGCAGCCGGATGTGGCGTTCCCGGGCTGTGCGTGGCCGGCTGGAGTGGATGCAAGCAGCACGAGGGGAGGTTGGAGTGGGAGAATGAGAATACGGAGAGCGACGGTGAAAGCAACGAACAGGCAAAAGTGACGAAGGATAGGCGCGGACTCTGCTGCGTCTTATTTGCGCAGGGGGCGACAGCAAGCTACCAGTGATGACGACGCTCCTCGAGGCTGGTGCTGTGGCGATCGGATCGTGCGGCTGTCCACGAAAGCCGCTGCAGCAGGCGCCGGCCCTGCACATGTGGGCTCATCAGGAGCAGCAGACAACGGCAGCCAACAAGAGCGGCGCTTCGTGGTTCCTGGCGGCACATTGCGTCGCCGTGGCGGTGCTGCAGCCGTTTCGGACCGGCGCTTCGGTCAACCACGGTCGAGCTTTGCCAGTGCTTTGTAGGTACACGACGGACCACGTCCAATCCGAAGTGGCGCAGGCCCGAACAGTCGATTACAGATGCTATGGCCTAACAGCTCGCTGTGAATAGCACACAAACAAAGACAGGCTCCTGCCGGGTGACTGGTTCATCTGCGGCTTGCGTATGGCGCTGCGTACGCACAGCGACCAGCGTGCCCGGCGACTCCAACTCCGGTGTCATCATGGCCTTAAAACCGGCGCTTGCACTGCGGCCGTTGTTGTGGCTAGTGCGTGTCGGCGTCAATGATCGTGTGCATCGGGCATGTCTACATGTGCTGCGAGAAGTCCTCTTGCTGCGGGGGTGACGTGCAAGAGGGCAAGGGCACGAGTTGGGACTGACATTCGTGACAACTAGGAACTGGAAGTATTCAATGGAGATCTCTAATATTTATCCAAGCCCGGACATCTGGCGCGACGATGAAACCACGTGCAGATCCGGAGACGACACAAGCGCAAACTGTTGCTTGTTCGGCGACAAGCATTCGACTGTGACGTAGCGGCGGTTGCACATTGGCGTAGGGCTGGAATACAGCGCATCACGTGACTATCCGAAGACCTCCAGCATCAAAAAGACAGTATCTATTATTTTACCAAGAACAATCGCTTGAAAATAACATGCTGCTTCGTGAGCCGCTTGCACTGAGCGTACATGTCAGTTCAAAGCGCGGATAGCTGTGCTTGACTATTTGCTCTTGCATGCATCACAAAGCGTAGGCAGCACGCGTACTCTCCCAATCGATAGGGTCACCATGTACTAGCAACATGCTCCTGACCAATTTTGCTTTCCTGCGACTGCTATGAAGCTGGATCTGGATCTGAAGACTATGTAAGAGGTGCGGTCGGGTGGGCCTGGCCGTAAAGTGGCGCTAAACGTGAGATGGCGCCGAGTACCGAAAAGCACTAGACGCGTCGTCAGATCTACGCGTTACGCGTTGAGGCACCCCGAAGCCAACGTCGACACCACAGCACACCATGTCCAAGGGCGAGTCTTCCAAAGCTGCCGCCAGCAATGGCGTACGAGCGAATCCCAACGCCGCTGGAGGAGCCAACTATGAGCTGCCATGGTACTTGATTCGCTCCCCAAAGCACAGCATCGAAAGTCTGACTTTACAGGGTTGAGAAATACCGCCCGGTGTATCTGGACGATGTCGTCGGCAACACAGAGACCATTGAGCGCCTCAAAATCATCGCAAAAGACGGCAACATGCCTCACATGATCATCTCCGGCATGCCAGGAATCGGCAAAACCACCTCGATCCTCTGCCTCGCCCGCCAACTCCTCGGAGACGCCTACAAAGAAGCCGTGCTGGAGCTCAACGCCTCCGACGAGCGCGGCATCGACGTCGTCCGCAACAGAATCAAAGGCTTCGCACAGAAGAAAGTCACCCTCCCCCCGGGCCGCCAGAAACTTGTCATCCTCGACGAAGCAGACAGCATGACCAGCGGTGCGCAGCAAGCTCTGCGCCGGACAATGGAAATTTACAGCGCAACGACCCGCTTCGCATTCGCCTGCAACCAGTCCAACAAGATCATCGAGCCCCTGCAGTCCCGCTGCGCCATCCTGCGCTACGCCCGCCTCACAGACGCCCAAGTCGTGCGCCGCATAATGCAGGTCTGCGCAGCTGAAAACGTGCAATACTCCGACGACGGCATCGCGGCCCTCGTCTTCAGCGCCGAGGGCGACATGCGCCAGGCAATCAACAACCTGCAGTCCACGAGCGCAGGCTTCGGCTTCGTCAACGGCGACAACGTCTTCAAAGTCGTCGACTCGCCGCACCCCATCAAGGTCCAGGCCATGATCAAAGCGTGCCACGAATCCCGCATCGACGACGCAATGGCGACGCTCAAGGAGCTGTGGGATCTGGGCTACTCGTGCCACGACATCATCAGCACCATGTTCCGCGTCACCAAGACGATTGACACCCTGAGCGAGCACGCCAAGCTCGAGTTTATCAAGGAGATTGGGTTCGCCCACATGCGCATCCTCGAGGGCGTGCAGACGCTGCTGCAGCTGAGCGGGTGCGTGGCGAAGCTGTGCAGGATCAATATGCAGCCTGGGTTGTTCGTCATGCCTGCGAAGTGAACGGGCGGGCGAGACGAGAGGTCGAATGAGAAGGTAACACGAATTGGGAGAGGGGGTCTGTCGCATTTAGCCCGGCGTTCGGCGTGTCGTTCTACACTCAGGGATATGAAGAGCTACGGAAAGAAATTTACCACCACATCCAGCTCATGCTCTTATCCATGTCCCAGTGACTCGCTAGTGAGATTCGTACTCACGCTCGAGGGATAGTAGTCATACGAGCAACATGCCTACCAGAGAACTTGTTGTGTATCTGCTGCCAGTTCGTCAGGGAGTGCACTCAACGACCGCCAATACAACTACTCCACCTGCACGTGCGGCTTGCTGTTGGCTGCTATACAGATGGCCTGTCTGTTGGCGATACAAATACCTTGATGCAGCTTAAAACATCACAACATGAACCTTCCACATCTGAGCAACTAACACCATGTTCCCGTGAGCCGAGGGAGAAGCACTCATTGCTTGTGGAGGAAATTGACATTTTCAATTTGCTAAAGTCGTGCGTGTGCATTCACCGACCCCTACTTCTTTGTCGCGATGAACCACCATCCAGCGAAATTCCCCCACGGCTTTTCACGACGCAGCGATGTGGGTGTTATGAGAACAATGTTTTCCATCCACGACATCTAAATTCCAACATCCTAAACTCTCCAGATTACCAAAGTCTTTTCCATTTCGCTACTCAGTACACAGCTGTGCTTCCACCAGATCTCCAACCTGATCTACAATCCAGTGCATCGGCTCCCATCCTACCAGCCCGGCACCCCCCACTCACCGCAGCCTCTCCGAGCCATCATAAAGCTCGCGTCCACGCACGACAGTTCCTGGACCGATTAGGGCCGCAGATTGTAATGTGCCTGCTGGCAATTGCATTGCGTAGTTCGGAGGCATTGGTAGGCTACGGTTGGATCACAGGTTCTTCTGGTGTTCAGCGGACTTGAGACATATGTCTAGTATCCGTACAGAGCATAGGCCGTGTACCAGGACAAGAGCTTCAGCCAGCTAGCGGATCGGGTGGTACCTGGTGAAGGTCTCCTGGGCGAGGGTACTAACACCCAGAGTTGAGTCGTGCGATTGCCGTGAGGTACAGTCATGCAGTCTCAGATGGCGCTGTAGGGAAATTATGGGATCCCCGAATTGCGAAGTTTGAGTACTTCTCTCGTCCGTACGTGGGGTTGGGTTGACTAGGACAGAGTAGAAGTGACTAGCGGCCGGACCTCGCGCCCGAGTGCGAGTGCGAGACTAGGCCTAATTTACGATGGAGCTGTCCACGCGTGGATGAATCTTTTGATCCCCAATGCCCTATTGACTTGACAACGTTTTGGTCCTTGGCAAACAACACTGTGCGATCATGTGTTGTTTCTCCTCCGAAACTGGTTGTATGTGTGAAGGTCTGAGAACAGCGACGGTAAAACAGATCGACACCAACAACGACGAAGAGTAGCATCTGCGTAGCCAAGCCAAAGACGAGAGGGATTTTTGGGCTCCAAGTCTGCAGCACGTCGATTCAACCGCAAGGATGGACAACACAACTCGACCGTAGTGTCTCAGCACCCCATCACCCGCCAACCCCTCAAAATGCCCCCCACCCCCTCACACGCCCGCACCTTAACATCAAGCGTAACCAACGACGACCTGAAGCCCGACCTGACCATCAACCGACCTCTCACGCATCTCTTGCTTCCCTGAATGCTCGCCTTCTCTCGCCGCCACAAGCAGGCACGTCCTGTCCACCACGGTCCGCTCATCAAGAACCACCGGCTCAAACGGCGTGATACCGTGCTTCCAGCAGTCGAGATGGGTTTCCGCCCAGCGTACGACGTTGTGTGCGCTGGGACCGAGGAATGGGACAGCTGGGGGCTCGATGTCGGGCAGTGTGGTTGGTGTATGTGTGGATCTGAGGAACGTTCTTGGTGTAGATCAGGATGCCTGATCGTCAGCTGGGTGTGGAGACTTCAACAATATCCGGGAGAGTTAGCGAGAGAGAAAGACAATTGAAGTACCGAGGCTGCGTGGCTCGGAAAGCTCGGGCACGTTGTGGCTGCTGGTGAGCGAGTTGTTCGGAGGCGGAGTGTGCAAAGGGCTCAGGTGGAAGACGAACGGCTGATGGGCGTTCCGCAGTGCAGAATATGGTTATGGTATCCATGAGCATTGCGTGTATGCTTGCGAGACAGTTGTTGGGAGGTACAGGAAGAATGAAAGCGGGCAGCTTGTTGATGGTGTAGGACTTCCTGTTTAGCAATGACGTCACGGGTTACGGGTCTGCGCTGCCGGCAGTCGACACTTTTGCTCTGACATGGCCAGCCCTACATAATATCCCTGGGTTAACTAAAGATAGATATTAGAACATGGGTTGGTTGGAATGCATTGATGTGGTGCTTACAGCACTGTACTTATCGATAACAGCGCTTTCCCCGCTCCGTGTCATCATCATCGTGCTACCGGTATGTTCACAGCTTTCATCACCCTACAACAATGCTGGTACAGCTACTTCTTCTGACCGTGCTGGGTGCAGTGGTCGCCGCTAAGTGCTTCGAGCCTACCATCGCTCATCCTCTTCCAGACTATGACCTTGATGACAGGCTTCTTGCGAATGCCTTTGCCGATATCAACGCAGCCATAACATCGGCTAAATCAGCACCCGAGTTCTCTTCAACATCATTCTCGGTAGAGATCACTTCGTCAAAGGAGACTCTGTGGTCCAGACACCACACAGCAGATGAGCGAAATACCTCGCGCCCAGACATACCTGAAGTGAACGGTGATGCGCTCTATCGGATTGCCAGTATCACCAAAACCTTCACTGTATTGGGAATATTATACCAAGAGAAGGCTGGCAATTTGAGCCTGGACGACCCCGTGCAAAAATACATCACAGAGCTCAAGGAACCACAAAATGGCACGTTGCCGTGGAAAGACATTACGTTGCGCAGTCTGGCTAGCCAGCTGAGTGGGATACCTCGTGAATGTGCGATACCCCATAACCCTTGGCCTTCTGGCTGGAATGGCTGCCAAAATTTAAAAGGTATGGCCATTGACTTTTCATAGTTGCCCAGGGTGATCTTATCAATTTTGAGAAGGTGGATTACCCAGACCCCGTCACATGGGGCTTCCCCCCAGTTTCGCGAGACAGTCTCATTCAATGTGACGAGTATTCACCTGGCTACGAGAAAGCGTGTAGGGAGGGGGGTAAGAAGATCTATTTGCATGCTGGGTGAATGAGCATGGCTGACAGTGTTCCTTCAGACCTCCTCGATGCAGTCAAGTCTCAAATACCCATCTTCGCCCCAAATCAGCAATCTACGTACTCCAACGTAGCGTTTGAACTGCTTGGCATAGTTCTCGAACGCGTCTCTGGAAAGGACTACCAATCCTACATCGAAGACGAAATTTTCAAACCTCTCGACATGAGCAAAAGTACGCTTTCCACACCACCGGACCGTGCTGGTGTCATCCCGTCTGGCGATCATTGGTGGGATGTCGATGAGGGGATCCAAAGCCCCACCGGTGGTATCTACAGCTCCTCCAAGGACTTGTCCAAGTATCTACGCTACATTTTGTCGAAGTACAATGGTCTCACGCATGCCTTGAATTGGTTCAATCCTGTGTCATCATCTCGTGGGCCTAACTCGTTCTATGGCATACCTTGGGAGATCTATCACACTGATCGTGTGTTGGAAGAGTCTCGCCGCATGGTACGTTTCATCACTAAAGGAGGTGGGCTACCAGGATACACATCGATCATCATCGCTGCGCCTGAGTATGACCTCGGCTTTACCATACTGGTTGCTGGAAACCAAAACCTAAAAATAATACTGCAAAACATCGTCACCGGCTTTGTTCGATCCGCTGAAAAAATTGCCGTTCGTCAGCTCCATAAACGTTACACCGGCACATACGTCAGCCCAAACCCAAGCTTGAACTCATCAGTCACCTTAGTCGCCGACCATCGAGGCCTCGTCATGACCCAGTTCATCTCAAACTCTTCCGACATGCTCAACTCCAGCCCTATCAGCCATTGGATCCCTGAACACGGGTTTGCGCAACTCGTACCAACGCTGCTCTACCGAAATGCGCAAAACCAAAAGGGCGAGGAGTGGCGAGTTCAGTCGGTGGAGGATCGGATCCAGGAGGAACGCGAGATATGGGACGACTACTGCATCACCGATGTCGACGGGCCGATGTACGCAGCCGTGCCCATCAACAACGTCGTGTTTTGGGATCAGGGCAAAGGACAAGCGTTTCAGACTCTTGAGCTTAGCGCCTTCCGTGTAAACCTCACGAGAGCGATCGAGACAAATACGGCCTGGGAAGAGAACGTTGAACTTTAGGGCTGCGTTGTGACAGATCTTACGGGAAATGTTCAGGCCAGCGTCTGTAGGACAGGTCATGATTGAAGTGTGAGGATTCTCTCAAGCATTCCAGATAACTAGCTGAAAGAGGTGCTCTACCCTACGTATGCAGCTTTCAGACACTCTCCAGCCATGTCCCTTTATTTGTGCTTTGCAATTTGACCCTTATCCGCTTTGCCTGCTCTTCCATACTTGCAACGTTGTTACTACTCTCATACTAGAATTGCGTAACAAGTTCGTGGAAGAAATGCGCGAGAGGCGATGATTTCCAGATAGTGACTCTCTACTGGGCTGAATGAGCCGCAACAAGAACAGGGGATAGTGGCTACAAGCTTCGTACCCGCGAAGGAAATCTACGGCTAGCGTACGTGATTGTATACTTGTAGGGCTGCTCAGGTAATGCCTGCGAATCGAAACCTCCGGTGAAGGGAGGCAACCGCACATATCCTTTTCCACCGATTCTATCGCCTGGGACACCTTCGATGGAATCTGCGCTGATGTTTTGGGATAATTTGTAGCTCATGGAGGAGGTAGCGACCCTCTGCAGGCGACGTACGCTACAAGTGGTTAAGCTAATGCTAGTGCTAAGCGAGACGCTGTTTACCGGAGTTCATCATCTACTACGTACGATACTCTCGGAAAGGACGGTAAAACAGTACAGAAGACAGCTACCTGGAAAGACATGTGCATTGACAATTCCAACGACTTTCCCGATCGGCTCGGACTATCAAGGAGTGAAGGCAGCAACAACACTTGGTTTAGCTGTGACGGATTTCCTTTCGATTCGTTAGAGTTGATATTCATAGTCAGATTTCCGGGCTGCTCTCGTGTAGCATGGAAGAGGATGGATATTTTTCGGTACAGTGCATACCAATGACACGCCAGAAAGCGTGTATCGGGCTACCAGAAGCAGATACAACATACCCTCGATGGTCTTTCTCCAGAGCTCCAGCGAAAGATTACATAGACGATGGAGGATGACGCCTACTAAAGTCCATTTAGGAATTAGGCTGTTGATTAGAGCTCCAGTCCCGTCACTACGAAAAGTTGCAAATTTCGACAGGAACAAGGCTTGGAACTACAAATCAGTGAATTCGAAGCTGTTCATCTTCCATCTGCTCCGCATCGTCTTCACGCCCGCCAGAATTAGAGCTACCCTCGAACAAGTCAAGGCATTACATCAGAAATGAGATGGGAAACGATGACACCGCGCCAATCCGGATGATGTTCTCGCCAGTATCCTGCTGTGAGACTGCCAAACTCGAAGAATCTTTATCGAACATAGCAATCGCAGGGTCTGCCTCTTGATCTTCTGCTGCCTATCCGTTTGTCAGCTTATCAACATGTCGTTTGGCGTCACCGCAGATTTGATTATGACAGTAAATCTAATGTGGCTTAGAAGATCCGGATCCTTGAAGCCTACTCGCCAGAGTCGATCGTAGCATCAGCCATCTCGCGTGTCATTAAAGCAGTCCCAGTACTGCTTTTTCCAGCTACCGTGTCTAACGAGCGATTTCCATGCCTCGTGAGAATTCAGATCACGCTGATGTTGTGTGCTCATACCTTGTTTCAGTATTTTCTTTTCAGACACAGATTTTAAAGGACGTGCGGAAATCCCGTCATCCCAGTCTTCGTTACAGGAGCTTTGAAGTACACCTACAGACGTTAGCCATTGGCGAATGCATGATTCAGACCAGAGTCTTCGCCATGTTGCTTCCTGACATGACCTACGTTGCGACCGTATCTGCCCAAAGCCAGCCACCGCTCTACCAGGTCGAGAGGCGAAAGAAGTCCGAGCTAAAGCACTGACGGCTCAACAAGCGCTTAATGAGCTGCAACGCGAAGCTGAAACTACAGACAGATCTCATAAGACACTCAAAGACCGTAAGCGAAACGTCTCACACAGTGCTGAGCTTTGACTGAACATCGTCGTCGTGTTGTGGCTCCGCGAAGTCGTGTTGACACTGAACCTCCGGATGCGTTCTCCCCATCCAAAATTACTAAGGAAGGCTGTATTAGCAGGCTGTCTGCCAAACACAATGAGCCAGAAATATCTGCATACATCTATAGATTCATACATCTACAGATTCATACACCAGAAATCCTTGTACAAATAGCTTTTGGGTAGACTTCTATAATTTTATTTCTATGATCGCGACTTATTGTTCTGTTGGCTCGTTACATATATAAGTGCACAGAGACTGGGATTGCAACTGCCATTCGCTTACGAAGTACTTTAGAGGTAACAATAAGTATCAGTAGCCTATCCAGCCACAAATACCGCATTGGAAAACTGATAGCATCTCCAGTTGCCTTACTTTTCTCCAACACCACAAGCGTCGACAGACTACTACTTAAGTGAGCGGAGTACACGGAACAAACTGATTAGCACCGCCAGCTCCTGAGTGTGTCATGAGGCCACAACGTATAGTATTAGTACCGGGACTGAGACGACCGATTACGACACGATCGGGTCCCGGGTTTCCATTGTTCCTGAAAGACTGCCCGTTTCGGAGAATAGGAAACTCTCTGAGGTCGACCAATGAGGGGTTATTGTTGCAAGCAGGATTATCGTACTGAACAGGACCTGGAGGAGTGTTCTGTTGATTGCCATAGTAAGCAGGATACATCCCTGCATCGCAACGAGTCAGCTCCCAACTAATCATCCGCGTTCTGATGTGTGAACTAACTGCCATTCGCCCCAGTAAGGTACGGGCCACTAGCCCAACGATTCTCAAGCTCAGTGTAGGCGGCATTTACTCTGGCAGCGTCATGAGGCGTCTCTGCACGAAATGTAAGCTAGTCTATCATACTTCCTGTCAGGTCGAAGCCTTACGCTGGCTTCCACATTGCCAGTCTCCGGGTGCTCTGGATTTGATATCGTTGCTGACAGAGGCTGAATTTTCCGAAAGAAGCGGAGCTCCCGTAACATGACCAATCGTCAAAAGCGCCGTCGCAACTGATAAGATGGAGACCTTCATGCTGAGACTGTGCGAATACTGCTTGCTAGCTGAGAGAAAATACTGTTAGATGTGTTCAGTTCACATGCAGCGGCTCGAGACATATATACTCATGAGCTGAACCCAACGTTCAACATGCGCATAAGCTTCTGCTTACTAGAATCATAGGATGCTTATTAGGATCATAGGATGCTTACTTGTCAATCCGTCACATATACACATAGTAAGCCCGGGTCCTCCACTAGTAACTCTGCTACGAGTAAATTTGCTAGTAGGTCTTTAACAGCTTCTATGCAACATGCAAGGTAAGCATTGCTTTCAGAATCATCCTGATATTCGGAAACGCTGCCAAAACGCCACTAAGTTGTTGCAATGGTGCAGACAGACTCGCTTTTGTTCTTCTACATACAGACGGTATCATTGTGCTATAACACTTTCCCAAGAATAAGGAAAGAATGCAATTATGAGAGGATGAGTCGTAGCGTTGTTTTTTATTCGATACGCAAATTGCCTCATAATAAGTGTATCTGGATTGCATAGCTCAGTATCAAGCAGCACAGTAAAGGAAACCTCGTGAAGTGTCCATCAGGCCGCCTCGTCCATCCGATCTGCTGCTTTCTTGCATGACATTTTGATGCCATCGCCCAAAATTGTATCGTTTGTGGCAAAGTACCGTAGTCTATTCTGCCAGAACAGCCATCTTTGGATCGTGATCTTGTCTTCGCCACCATGTGTCTTCCACAACGGACCAGCTGGAGCTGAAGTGTCTATCAGCCCATCGTAAAGATTGTGACCTATGACCGACAGCCACTGGGTGGCTGCTGGAAGCTTGATACTAGGCTGTGATGACCTGAAAGCAGCCCAGTCTTGGTCAGGCATAGTAGTAGAGCCATCGAGATGTTGCGTTACTTCGTTGAGGCCGACTTCGTGTTCTAGGGCACCAATAATTGGGTAAGATGCCATGCCACGAAAGTCCACACTTTTGAGTGTCAGCGAGCCTCGAACGTAGTGGTAGCTGAGGAGGGCAGCAAAGGTGTTGATGTTGCGGTAAAGGTCTCTGACAGCGAGGACGACATCACTACTAACAATGCCGGCTGTCATCGACTCTTCCGTCCTCAACTTCGCATCCATGCGAGCTTCAGATGTCATAAAGAGTAAACTATAAACCTTGGGACCTGGGGCGAGCATTGTCAGCGTCGAAGATTCTCAGCGCAAGGTCCATTTCTGTTCTCACCTTGTAAATAACCCATGAGCTGATGGCCAAAGCCAGGTAAGTCCGCAAAGCTGCTGGAGCCTTGCACCGGCTCATCTTCCTCATACGGATACGTAGGCAATGCGTAAGGCAAGTTCGCGAGCTCTACAACCAAGTCGGCTAACATCCCCAGTTCTGCTTCGGGCCATGTCTCGCCACGGTGGCAAATGGCGCCCCAGAGCAGAGTCGCGTCATCGTTCGTAGACGAGCATTTGGTTGAAGTCAATGAGCCAAGGATATTAGCTGCTGCTTTAGGACTGGTTCGATGCGTGAGCAGGTCTTGGAAAGTGCATAGCATGCGTCCTTCTGCAGAAGATGGGTCTGTGTCGCGGATAGCATCCTCATCGCGGCGGGATAGGCTTGGAAATGAGGGGTCAACGGAGGCTCGATTGAGACCTGGACGAGTGTAGCGGAGAATGGCAGATAACTGTTCGGGATTCCATTTTGCGGCCATCGGATGCTAATATCCAAACTTTTTTCGTCAAAATGGACAGGAATGACTGGAAGTAATGGGATACCTGAGCATCAAAATGCCATCTTCTTAGCTGCTAACATGCTATCGAAGTTTCGGTGCTTACGCTTATGCTTATGCATGTGTGTGCACGTTGGGAGGGGGGGGGG